>JAVSCE010013037.1:0-10404 GCA_032199065.1 Smutsia gigantea | reverse complement strand
AATATTGTTCCGTTTGGATTGGTCACACAGTTCTTTAATATTCTTTCATTCCTAGAAATCCTTTTATCTCTCTCTGCCTCAGCTGCTCTGTACTCCTGTTCTCTTTTTTCTATTCCATTAACAGTCTCTTGCATCTCATCCATTCTGCTGTTAAGCCCGTCGATCGCTTGTCTGATTTCTACATTGTCTTTCCTCAGTTCCCTCACTTCCTCCCTCAGCTTTGCACATTTCTCTGTAGGTCCATCAGCATGGTTATGACTTTTATTCTAAATTCTTTGTCAGGGAGGCTGTGCATTTCCATCCCTTCAGACTCCCTCTGGGGTTGTCTGGTTGATTTTGGTCTGAACCATATTCCTCTGTCTTTTCATGGCTGTATAATTTGGTCACTGATAGTTGCCACGTATGTCAGCTGGGCTCTTTTAGACTTTAAAAAGAGAAGAAAAAAAGAGAAAGAAAGAAAGAAAAAAAGAAATAAAAGAAAAAACAAAAACAAAACAAAAAAGAAAACAAAACAAAAAAAGTGCCCACCGGACGTAGATTCTGTTGGAATGCTCTAGGTGGCGCTGTTGCCCCACTATTCCACAGCTGTGACTGTGCTGCTCCGCAGGGCCCTTTATCGCTCTGGCAGGGGTGGGAAGGAGTAGGAGGCTGTTGATCTCAGTGAGAAGTGTTAAGTATGGCTACGCTTCCTCAGTCGCCAGCTAAGGCGTCTGAAACTCCCAGGACTCCCAGCCTGCTGGGCTGAGTGTGCTGGGGCGATCCGGCTCCTCCGCTGGGCTCCTGTCTCTTTAAGACTGCTGAGGAAAGCGCGCACTTTTTTTTTTCCTTCCCGGAGCCGGCTGCAAGCCCCCTGGCGCGTTCCCTGCTCAGATCCTGCCCCTCTGTCTCTCCAATCTCCGCTGCACTGCGCAGTGTGGGTCAGCGCTCCCCGCGCAGATCACCGGGGCTGGCTACTTCGCGGGGTGCACTTCCACTCCCTCCCGGCTCTGAATCCTCTCCTCCCGCCGGTGCGCTGGGGTGTGGGAGGGCTTGGGTCCCGCCGGGTCGCGGCTCCGGATCTTACCCGCCTCTTGGGGTGCCGAGTCCTCTCGGGTGTAGCTGCACGCTGTGCGCTTTCCTGTGTATTCTCGTCTCTTTTTTAGGAATAGATGTATTTTCTGTGTTTTCGTAGATAAATATAGTGTTGGGAGGAGATTTCTGCCGCCCTGCTCACACCGCCATCTTCCCGGAAGTCTCTCGTATATTTTATTCTTACAACTTGTAAATTATAATGTCAAAGTTAGAAAACTTACGGAAGGAAAGAGCATCCTGTGGCCCCTATTTTTAGTTGGTTCATTTTGCTATTTTTATACCGTTTAAATTTATGTGCACACATGCCAATTACTCTAGATATTCTCCTGGTTATCTCCACTTTCCTTTTATCTGAAATATACCCTTTTAGAATTCTCTTAGTAGTGTTTGCTGGTTATATAATCTGTTGTTTATCTGGAAACACAGTACTCATTTTTTAAAGAGTTTTCCTGTGTACCCATGTCTAAGTCCAAAGTCATCTTCTGTGGGTTCTTTAAAGATGTCTGACCATCTTCTGCCTCCTACTGCTGCTGCCCGAAGTCTGCTGTTCATCTAGTCTTCGCCCCTCTGAGGATGACCTTTGTCAGGCCTGCTAAGTATATCTAATTGTTTTAGGGATGATGCAATTCCACACAATGTGTTTAAGTGTGGATTTCATACATATTTACCCTGCTTGGGATTTACGGGGCCTGGGTCTTGAGAGACGATGCTTTCTTTGATTCTGGAAAGTTAATTACATATGTGTTACTATTTCTTCTCATTTTCTCTACTCTCATTCTGTCCTTCATGTCTCTTTACATTGCTTTTATATCTTCCAACTGCTTACAATTCTGATATTACTCTTTCTGGTGACATCTTCAGATTTACCTTCTAATTCATTAGTTCTCTCTTCTACTCTGCCTAATCCACTGTTTAAGCTGTCTGTTGCTTTTTAAATCGCAATTCTATTTTTCTTCCCAAAAGTGATATTTGGTTCCATATTAAATCTGTGTGTCATATATTGG
Source organism: Smutsia gigantea (assembly GCA_032199065.1). Taxonomy (NCBI): domain Eukaryota; kingdom Metazoa; phylum Chordata; class Mammalia; order Pholidota; family Manidae; genus Smutsia; species Smutsia gigantea. The sequence goes on along the minus strand of JAVSCE010013037.1, from coordinate 8,329 downwards.
TAATCACTTTTTTCTCACACATTTTCAATTCCATCTTTTACTTAAACACTTCATATTTAGTTATTTTATATTTTGCATCTCATAATGCTAGTGTCTGATAGTCCTCACTACAAGTCTGTTTGTTGTTTATTTCTTGTTCACTTGCTTAACTTTTTATGGTGAACTCATGTTTTGCTGAACTTATTTTTAGGAAATCCTGGTGTATCTGAAGGATGCTTTCCTATAGAAAATATTTCTGAAGATTTCTGCTGGATGTCAGGAGGTGCTACCAACCTGGGATCATTTTAATTCCTTGGCTATGGCCATGCAGAATGTATGAATGTCAACCGTAGACCCATGTGAAAATAGGTTTAATTCTATTGTTTCATTTTCCTCGAGCCATGACGATGATAAGCAGGCTTTCTCCTTTGCTTATGACATTGCAGGGTACTTTCTCAAGGTCGCCCATTCACTGAGGCCTCTTCAAGTGCCTCTGCTCTATTCAGTGTGTATGTGGGAGGGGTCTGCCTCAGGATTGGTTCCCCCGTTTGTATTGGGCCTTGAGACCTACTTGCCGGTCGGTAGCAGCGGGCTCAGCCATTGCGGCTCCTCGGAGGTCGAGGATCCGGTCGGGGCTCCCCCCGGGACTGCCTTACCCTTGGACGGCGAGCGTGCCAGCTTGGCCCGTGCCATCCTGCAGGAGCGTAGGGCACTGGAGGCGGCGGGGTCGGCGCCGGGCGGGACCATCTCGGCATCACTACCAGCCCTCTCTGCGCTGCGGCCACAGGGGATCTGCCTGCGTGGCAGAGGAAGGGAGGCAGTTCCCCTGCTCCCACCAAGCGCCATGCGCGCAAAGGCGCGCCGAAGGGTCTCGGCGCCAGGCCGTTGCTAGCAGCCTTTGAGGGAAGCAACAACCAGACGGGGCCTGACAGCGCTGTAAGAGGGGAGGCCTTTCCGTGTGGTCACAGCCAATACTAGGAGCCGCTGGACACAGGAGAGCTGGTGCTGGATCCTGGCTTTGGGCCTGTTACAGCTGGCCTGTGGACCTGGGACCCTGGGGTGCTGCAGATGGCCTACCCAGAGCTGTATGTGCCCCACCCCTGTGCCCTTGCAGGTTGGGTGGTCTGCCGCCAGTCAAATGGGAAACATTCCGACCTGTCTCCCCCATTTCCAAGATCCCACAGTTGTTGGGAAGCTCAACGTGACAATCACTGATGGATGCCCATATGCCAGGCTCAGCCTAACCCAGGCATGAGACCCCTGCGTGGATGAAACATTGCCGTCCTGGAGAGCTGTCTGTGCCCAGTGTTCTGAGGGCACAGCTCTGCTACCTCCCTGAACACCTGGGGCAGCAGGTCTCCGGTCTGAAAAGTAGTTGCCCAAGGGACAAGGTGGCTTTCGGGAGCTGGAAGCCTGGAGGGGGCAGCGCAGTGATGACCATGGAGAGCTGGCTGGACCGGCCCTTTGTGGCCACACAATACAGCGTTCTGCTCAGTCTCTCCATTTCACAGGTGAGGCCGCGCCTGGAAACTTGGCTATTCGCCCAGGCAACAGCTGGGATGTGCGGCACTGGGAGATTCAAGGCTCTGAGTCTGGGTGCTGGAGACCCTGTCACTCTGCTGCCTCAACAGCCTCCAGGCCCACCTGCCTTCCCCAAACCCTATGCCAGACCAGAGGGTCCCCCTTGCCAACCTGTCTCTGAATCTTCATTCCAATGTGACCCAGCAGACCACCAGGGCCCAGTGCTTACGGGAGGTTTGTGGGAGGAAGGCAGGCCTCAGTCCACCCAGCCCCTGGCCTGGCACCCTCCGAGACACCCCAGATAAGGTACACGTGGGCTAGAGCCCCGTGGCGGTCGCTGCAGAAACTCACATGTGCACCTCCCTGTGCTGCTTTTACTGGCTCATATCTGCCCTAGAGGAATAAGGTGGTTGTACCTGCAAAGCACCCACCGTTCCCCCGGGGAGAGAGGTCAGCAGCCAATGGCCACTGTTTGCCATTCCTGGGCAGCAACCTGGAGCGGCCGCACAGGGAGACAAGACAAACGGAAGCATGCAAGGCCTGCTGGTCGTGGCACTTGCCCTGAACCAGGGAGATGCAAAGCAAGCGACCACGGGCACCGGCAGCGCCACACGCAACCCCAGTGGCCCGACCCATCCCAGGAACCTCCAGGCATGCAGGACTGCAAAGGCTCCCCATCCATCCATCAGCGGGAGGCCCAGCACGTCTGGCCTGCCAACCTGCTGCATTCGGCATCTTTTCCGTTCCTGGTTTTTGAGTGGCTTCAGGCACTGATGGCAGTCAGGTTACAAGGGCGGGATGCCCTACACTGCTTCCGATGGGACCTTACATACACTCTCATCTGAAGCGCAGAGAAGGACACCTGCCAGCTACTAGCTGTGGTCCTGTCTGGGTGGGGCAAGGGGGCCTCTTCAGCTGCTGCATCACTTTCGTAGAGTTGGATTTGTTTTCAAAACCATCATCCCCTTGTCATAGAAAGTCAAGTGGCATGTTTTCTGTGTGGGGAAGTGAGACACCCTCCTCCTCCCCCTCCCCCGGTCCCGGATACCATGAGGAGTGGGCAGCGGGCAGGCCAGATGGGCTTCAGACCCCAATGTGTAGAAGCCCTGCCTACTCCCACGGGGGTCAGACAGCCTCCAGCCCCAAGACTCACAGCACGTGGGGGCAGGTATAGGTGAAGACCACCCTTTCCTTATGCCTCATATGAACATGGCTTCATCCCCACCCAGAGAAGCAGGACCCATGGGGGACGTGGAGCCATCCTTCTGCATCTTTTGTGTGTGGAGTGGGGCTGTGGCTGGCATTGGTAGGAGGCGTGGATGGAAGCAAACAGGCTTGCTGGGGGACTGAGTGGTCAGTCACTCAAGGGAAGGACATTGTGCAGAACACAGGAGGAGCAGGGGGCAGCCAGCTCCATTTTGGTCATTCTCACATTGCCTCCCAGACCACATCTGCGCTGGCTGAGCATCCCTGCCTGGCAATCCAGAGAATGCCTGGTGCTCTTGGGAAGCTGGGCAGGAGAGGGGACCAGGAGCAGGTGAGGACTGCAGGACCGGCGGGGTGACCCCCACAGGTGTGAGGGCAGGTTGTATGCTGCCGCCAGAGTCTCTGTGCCCAGGGATGTGGGCGTAAAGCAGTGAGGGGTGACTCAGGTGCCAGCAGGGAGAGGGGTGCGGCTAGCATCACAGAATCCCCAAAATCAGGTCCACAGTAAGTTGTGGAGAGGCACTGGGCAGGGCCATACCTCCCCTGCTCCCACACCCCTGAAGCCAAACTGGTGCCCCTGTGGGTCCTGGGAATCCTGCCCCACGGCCACATGGCAGGAGAGGTGAATAAGAATGCATAGTGATGGCCGTCATACCCCAAATGGGGAGGCGCCTGGGCTGTCCCTCGGGTCAAAGCAAGTCCCCCCCATGCTGCTGCCAGGGCGAACAGGCCCACAGGAAGATGCCCAAACCGCTGATCAGGGAAGTGCAAACCGAACCCACCGGGAGACCGCCTCCCTCTGGTTAGGACTTAGGAGGGCATCTCTGACACACAGAAATCAACAGGTGCTGGCCAGAATGCAGGGAGGAATTAGCCCTCATGCACCCCAGGGGGGATGGAAAGTGGTGCAGTCACTGTGGAGAATAGCCTTGGTTTCTCCAAGAGTAAACAGAATTACCACATTAACCAGCACATCCTCATCTGGGATCCACCCAAAGAACTGGAGGCAGAGACTCAAAGAGATGGTCCTGCACTCAGGTTCATGGCTACACTCCTCACAGCAGCCGGGATTTGGGAGTGGAGCTTGTGTCCATCGTGGATGATGGATGAGCAAACTGCAGTCCATGCCCAGGGTGGAATCTACTCTGCCAGACCCAGGGAGGAAATGCCCACACACTCAAACAGGAGGGTCCCTGAGGACATGCCAAGTGAAATAAACCAGACAGGGGACACAACTGGTGGAGGCTGGCCTAGGAGGTCCCTAGAGGAGTCAGTTCTTGAAGACCGAAAGCAGGAGTTGGGGGGAGGGAAAGGGGCATGAGTGTTTAATGGTGTCAGTCTCTGTTCTACAAGGTGGAGAACGCTCTGGGGATGATGTGGGAATGCTGCACATGGGAACGTGCTTATGTCCTTGAGCTGTGATGTAAAAAAAATTAAGATGGTAAATTTTATGTTATGTGTATTTTTCCACACTAGAAATTGAGGAAAAGTATACAGATCCCAGCTAGGCAGGCTCCCACAGGCCCAAGTATGAAGAACTGGGCTTCAGAAGGGGTGGTGTGGGTTAAGTGGGGTTCCTATGGCCAGGATCCTTGCTGGACTTAAACCATCTGATGATGTCACTGGCCTGTTGCTATGCTGCCACTTCCATACCATTAGGCAATAAGCCATTATTGTGTTACTATAAAGAGTTCCGCCCAGTGCTCGAGATGGGGTGGCGGGGCTGCAGGGGAGTGGAGCGGAGGCTGGGGTGGTGGCAATGCCGAGGACAGAGGCTCAGAGGACAGCTGTGCGGGACGGCTGTGCAGAGAGGCCCAGATGCAGACACTGGCTTGCTGCATGCAAAGCAGCAGTGATAACACAGACTCTGAGTGAACAGGATTTTAGTGACTAACCTGCCACCTGGAAATAAAGTTGGGTATAACCTTTTCACCCAAAGAACCCTTTGCTGTAAATTTCTTTGGTCACAGTGAATCTATAGTGAACTTGCCTGGAGCTGAAACTCATTTGCAAGACAGATGGTGACAGAAACACATGTGAGTCTTCTCCTGTAACAGTCAGCACACATTTAGCGCCTTACAACAGCAGGAAGGTGCCCCATGGCTCTGGAGGTCAGAGTCCAGCACTCTGTGTGTGCAGGCGCTTACCCAGGGGGCTCCAGGGCAGAGACTCCCCCGCCCGTCCGGCTTCCAGATTCTCCATGCACCAGGGCCCAGGCCCCTTCCCCTGCCCACCCTACCCTCCTCTGACTCTGGCCCTCCTGCGTAACTGCTCTGGGCACCCTGTGATGACCTGGGCACACACAAACAAGCCAGGGTCACCCCATCTCAGAGTCCTTCACTTCATCATGTCTGCAGGTCCCTGCACGCCCCTGGGGTCCACCACGAGGGTTCATGCGCTCCTTAGATGGGAGCTGATGTCCATAGGGGACGGGTACCTTGGGGTGCAAGGTGGAGCCTGACTGCCCGGTGCGCAAGCTGAGGCGTCCATCTGCCGTCTTCAATGGGGAGACAGTCTGGGCATGAGGCCCCTTGGAGACAACAATGGCACTTGCACATTCTCTTGCCTAAATCACTCAACTTTGGCCCCCAGGCCCTCATACCTAACAGCCAGTGGACGAAGGCTGGAGGCAGAGGTGTCCAGACATGTGGGTGGCAGCTTGCTCTGCAGGACTAGAGGCCTGGTGTATCAGCTCGCAGTGCCACATGACACATCACCACGCTTCACAGCCTGCAGGTAACACCTCACACTGCTGCAGGCTGGTTCTGGGCATGGCTTAGCCAGAATTGCTGCCTGGCATCTCACAAGGTGAAGTCAGTCTTGGCAGGGCTGGACTTGGAAGGGCTCTGGGGAAGAATACGCTCCAGTTGTCAGAAGGATTCAGTTCCTGGTGGCCACAGGGCTGAGGACCCCTTTCTTGTTGGCTGTCCGCTGCTCAGTTCCTAAAGGCTGTCCCAGTCCTTGGCATGTGGCTCCTCCATGTTTAAGGCTAGCAATGGTGTCAAGTCCCTTCTTCTGCTTCTAGCCGAAGAAAATGCTCTGCTTTCAGAGGGCTCATATGATTGATTGGCTTGGGCCCACTTGGAAAATCGTTTGATTAACTTAAATTCAACTGATTAGTGACCTTATTTATAATGCCCACCCCCCTTTGCCACGTGTATCAATTTCCAAGAGCTGCAGGAGAGTGCCCAGCCTGGGCATCCTGACCAGCAGCAGTGTGTCACCTCCCAGTTCTGGGGCCAGCATCCAACATCGACGTGTCAGCAGGGCTGGTCCCACTGAGCTGTGGGGAGGGTCTGTTCTGGGCCTCTCTCCTGGGCTTGTAGATGGATGGCTTCCCTCTCTCCTGTCTGCCTCTGAGATCCACTTTTGGAAAGGATACCAGTCGTATTGGCATGGGGCCCGTGCTAGTGACCACACGTTTGCTCAGTTACCTGTGAAGACCCTATTCTCAAATAAGGTCAGAGGCTGAGGTCCTGGGGGTCAGGGTGGGCTCAGACCCTGACTGTGTGAGGCAGCATATAGTCACAGTCTCAAGGATCAGTGTGGGGGTCTTGAGGCTAAGTCTGTGAGGAGCCATTCTGAATCCCAGTGACCCGGCGCAGGGTGCTCCTGGGTGGGTGGGGGGCCGGCCTGGCTGCACTGTGACAGCCTGCCTCCCTGCAAGGGCACTTGGTCCCCACCAGGCACAGCTGGGGTCCTTGGACACCCTCCCCTCTGGAAGGGGACACAGGCTGGCTCCTCTCCCAGCCGCCTGGTCCCTTTGGGCACTGCTCAATCGCTCTGGAGGGTGACATGGAACAATGGGAAAAACCACTGTTCTTTGCTTTCACAGAGACCAGAGAGGAACGAGGGACAGAGACACAGAGAGACAGAGACACAGAGAGACAGAGAGTGAGAGACAGAACCAGCTAGGTGGGGAACGGAGCAGGCAGGCCTTTGCAGGGTCTGAGGCTCACCAAGGAGGGGCCCGGTGAGAGAAGCTCTTCTCCCTCCAAAGGTGACTGCACTTTGCCTTCTGAAGACCCCAGGTGGGCACTTGCTGTGAGGCCCACTGAGGCTTGGAATGTTGGAAGTGGCCCGGCTGAGAGAAGGGTCCTTGATTTGAGCCTCCCTGGTCCAGGCACAAAGGTGTGGCCAGCTCAGCTTCCATTAGGGACTGAGATGCTGGGCCTGGCTAGGGCCTTGCCAGGCTTGGTGGCTGCCACTGCCCACCCGGTTGCTGTGGAGAGGAGCTGGGCATCCAACCACGCCGTGCCCTCAGCCTCACCAGGACACCTGCTCTGGGCTAGGCCCTCCAGGCGAGACACCTTCCCAGCTCCGCCTCTGCCTCCCTCACAGGCCTCTCCCCCCACGGCTGCCCTGCGGGCTCACAGGAAAGTGGCCCTACTACAGCCGTGATCCCTGCCGGTAGGGCAGTGCTTTCCTGTGCTCTCTTCAGTGTCAAGGGCATGAAGAGCGTTAGGCTTCCTCAGCCCCTCCTCTGGAGCTCAATGAACCCAGCAGCCGGCTGGGGGCGGCATCTGGCTCCCAGACTCTGGGCTCTGTGGCTGGGTGGGAGAGCGCCCTCTTCCGGCATTTCCGCTTTCGAGTATATTTTCAATCAATTTAGGACATGCCCTGTTAAAAGTCCAGCAGAATGACCAGACCACGTTACTCCAAGATTCTGTCCAACTGTAGCCTGCTGAGTGTCCCACCTGACCGGGCAGCAGCTGCCCTGCAGACCAGGTCCCCACAACCCCACACTGAAACCCTTGAGGACAGAGAAGGGGCCGGTGCTGGATCTCTGCATCCCCACCTCCTTGAGGCCACACCACACCCCATTTTCACCCTCCTGTGGGGGTAGGTGTCCATGTCCTGGGGCAACCATAACAAAATGCCACAAACTGAGGGCCTTAAAACAACAGAAATGTATTCTCTGCCAGTTCTGAGGCCAGAAGCCCACAGTCAAGCTGTGGGCAGGGCTGTGCTCTCCCTGACGTGCTGGGGAGTTCCTGGTGATCCCCCCGGCCAGGCACCCTGATCTCAGACATGCAGCCTGGAGCATGTGGGAAGTCAGTGTCTGAGCCGCCTGGCCCTGTGCTGTGTGGTATGCAGCCCACGCTGAGCAAGACAGAGCCTGAACACTGTCACCTCCCACTCTCACTCCAGACAGACGAGGCCGTGTTTCTGTGACATGGAAGGACACTGGTGCCCTCTCACTGGGTGTGGTGTTTTGCTTTGTACTAATCTGGGAGGAATTCAACTTGGAGACATGCACACAAGTCTCCAGGATGCTGGCTTAGAGGCAGAGATCTGCTGGGCTGCGTGAGCCCAGGGGTCTGCAATCTCAGGGGCTCCGCAAGTGGCCCTGGGTGTGCGTGGGAGGCCAGGGCCCATTGATCATCACGTAAACGCTCGCACATGAAATGCCACGCCCCCACCTCCCAGAGGTCTGAGCAGCACGCCCACCCCGCCAGCACAGACGCATGCTCAGGAGCCTGGCCGACCCACCTCAGTGACACCAGGCCAGTCTGGGAGCCACCGCACCGGGGTGCTCCCGCGCACTCCCACCACTGCCCACTCTAGCGCCTCGGTGCCCTCGTCCTCATCCTGTCTGCTCTTGGTGTCCCAGGAGGGTGAC
>JAVSCE010013036.1:0-11620 GCA_032199065.1 Smutsia gigantea | reverse complement strand
AATAAGCCAAGAAGCCAGAACTCTCCGCAGTTGAAAGCCTCCGCCACACCAGCTCTAACCCTGACTTCTCCAGGCCCCAGAGCACACTCAACCACCTTCTTGCCCCTCCACTGGGTCGGACAAGAAGAAAGTGTGTCCTGATTAAGCAGCCTCATCTAGTCCCTGGCTCGACACAAGGGACTGAAGTTAGACATTGGAAAGGACTTCATCCTTAGACAAAGCCAGGACTAACTGGAGACGGAGCTGACAGGGGTGACCTCAGACCCTACTCCTTCACCCTCTCCACTAAGGAGAAAAGGGGCCCCAGGGCACCCAGAGATGAGGCGTGGGACAGAGGCCAGCCTGGGACAGGAAGGATGGAGCTTGGGGGTCCTGAGCCCACCGGAGGCCCACCTTGACACTCCCATCAAGAGAAGCACCAGACTCCCGGGTCTGCTGTTCAGAAACGTTACCCCACCCCCCCCACCCACCCTGCCTCCTCTCTCACAGCCCCGGAGGCCACCACGGAAAACAGGTCTGGAGAGGGGTAGGGGGACTGAGGTGACCTGCTCCTCCCATACTCTTGAGAGGCCCTTGAGAACAACGCCCTTGGCTTATACTCCCCCTGCTGCCAGTTACACAAGCCACTTCAAGCTGCCCTGACAACCCTATATTGTTTTCAATATTTGGAAACTGAGGCTCAGATAAGTTTTTCTGCATCTCAGATCTTGGCACTGCCCCTCTGCCTATCATCTCTAGGCAGCCTGGGGAGGTGCCTTCTTGAGGGGCCAACTGGGCTGTGGCTTGAGCTACCCAACCTCAAAGCATACCCCCCCCTCTGCTTTGCACGCGCTCGTGCAGTTAACTCCTCAGCAGAGGCATGGGCAAGCCACAGGGGACCGAGGGGACAAGGTCTGTGGCGCTTCTGTCCCCTCCATTCCACATCCACAGGCCTGCTATAGCCCTTGTGGGGTTAACAGCGGGGCAGGGTGCAGAGCAGAGCAAGGGGAATCAGAAGAAACTCAGAATCTTTGCAAGAAGCAGCTGGGGTAGACCTGGTGGGTAGCTGAGCAATGGGGGCGAGAGCAGAGCGTCAGGTTCTCTGTTCCGCAAACACTGACGGAGAGGAGGAGGCCCCTGCCAGGTCACCGTCTGTGCCCACGCCCCAGGCCAGAGGCCACCGCCCTCCTGCTCCCCCATTCCGGGTGTCAGGGAATTCCTGACTCCAAGAATCCCAGGACCTCAGGATCCCAAGAGACCTTCAAGGTCATCTCTTCTAACCACATCCCAGCTCAGAAATCCTTCCAAGCTGTTTTCCAGTCTTTGTCTGAACTCCCCCCCCAGGATGGGAAGCTCACTACCTTACAAGGCAGCCCATTCTCCCACTGACTGGCCAGGCTTGTTAGGAAATCCTTCATTAAACCAAGCCAAGCTTTCTTCACCAAACAAAACTCCATTCTGCCCTTTTGCTTCCTGCTCCTACCTCAGTGGAAACAGGGCACTGAGAGTTCCTCAACCCCAAGGCTTGAGCCACAGTCCTTCAGCGACCAGAAGAAGGTCACCATACAGCAACTCTGTCTCTGAACTCTTCTGCACCCCACCGCAGTCCCCTCCACCTGGCTGCCAGCTCCCTGTGTTTATAATTCTGGACACTGCAACCCTGGGAAATTCTGAGCTGGGGCTTTGAGGGAAGTGAAGTATGAAGTATGGGATGAGGGATGGGGAAGGAGAGCCAGAGGAGTTCAAGGCCAGGGGTTTGGAAGCACAGGCCCCCAGGTAACCTCCTCCACCATCCAAGGATTCTCAGCTCCTGATCAAAATCCTGGCGTCCAGCTCTGGCAGTCCCATTAGACTGTCCGAGACGCTCCCAGGCCCTAGTCCTCCTTGGACAGGGGAGCAGAGACCAACCCCAAGCTGGGATCCCAAATCTGATCCCACTTAGATCTCTCCTAGCCAGCTCCTCATCCACAGGCAGGTCCAGGTCATCCCCCCCATAGCCCTGGACCAGGAAGGCTGGTGCAGGGCGGCCCAGCACGGCTCAGCTGTAGCGAGCTCTGAGCCCTGGGGGAGAGCAAGGGTGAGGGGGGACAGAAGGAGCAGCCAGCAGGCAGGGGTAGGAGTGACTGAAGGCCAAGTTTGAGCCACAGTGTTCCCCACCCCACCTAGGCAGCTTCAGGAAGGGACCCAACAGAGACAAGGAAAGAGAGTGCCCCCCACACACACCCGGTACACACCCTCCTGACCCCCTGGCTTGGCTCTGTCACATGGAAGGGGTCCTGTGACTTCCAGAAGAGAAACTCCTATTCCCAGAGACTCTAAAACCCTAGTTTCCAGGTCCCCCTTTTAGCCTTCCCCCATAACCACCTGTCCTGCCCGCCCCTACTCAGCACCAGTCCTGTCCCCTGACCCCATCCCACGCCCCTACGAGAGCCCAGCGTGGAAGCACAGCAGGCTTTTCTTGGTCACCCCCCTCCCAGTTTCCTCTTCTAGGACAGCGACCAGCCCCAAAACATCTGGGCAGGCAATCCTGGCCCTGGTCCTGAATTGGGGGGTGTGGAGCCAGACACTGAGGTTAGCTCTATATGGATTCTTCTGCTTGGGAAGGGGTGGCAGACAGAGCATCAGAGGGTCAGAGGAGGAGATGAGAGGTGGGGAGAGAGGAATGGGAATGGAGGTGTGGAAGGTAGCTGTGTGTGTCTGTTCATTAACCACCTGGATTAGCCATTTCTGCCCGGAGGAGGGAGGAAGACATAAGAGCTGCTAGTTGGGGGAGGGCAGCAGGGGGCACTCATGCCAGGCTGTGCCCATGGGCAAGGAACCAAGCTGAGCCGAGTGCAGGGTACAAACCCTTCCAGGCCTGCCAGACCCTCCGTGCAGCCGGGGCCAGCCCTCCGGGTGATGAGGGGAGGGGCAAAGAGAGCCCTACGGAGGAGAAAGTTGCCCAGTAGCAGGTCCAGTGGGTGGCAGGAACAGAAATGAAGAAAACATGCCCACGCCCATCTCGTGGTCCTCTCCCCGCAGGCAGCCCAGTGACTGAGCAGCAGATAGGTATGAGAGCCCTGGAGATGGAATGCCCCCAACCTGCCCCTTTCTTGGTCATTTGGTCCCTCCCCACACGCCCTGGGTCTCAAGCAGCCCAGCACCAGCAACTTTCCCAGCTAACGAAACTCTTTCCGACGGGTCTCTCTCAGAGCAGGGACTACACACCCTGCCAGAACCAGACACTGGTGGCAGAGGACTGACAGGTTGGCCTTGGGGGATGCATCTAGCCCAGAGACAAGTGGCCAGGCAGGCTGACTTACTCTCCTCTAACTTACACGGTGGGGGTCCCAACAGCTTATTTATGACTGCCCAGCACACCCACCAACAACACACTCACCTTTCTGGCAGAGGAACCACTGGGTGGGGTGGGTGTCTGGGCTCGCGGGACAGGGCGGTGGGCAGTGATGGGGCAGCAGCTGTGGCTGGCAAGAAGCTGGTTGCCAAGAGGAGGGCGTGCGTGAGCCTTGTGTCCAGGCAGGGAGGGGACACAGGGAGCAGAGCTGGTCCCAGGGCCACTGCTGGGAGCAACTGAGCAAGGGCGCTGCTCGCCCAGCTCCCTCCTCCAGCGGCGGGCGGGCAAGCGGCGCACCGCCTCTTTCCCGGAGCCGGCGAGCAGTAGGCCTGCCGCCTCCTTTAACCCCTGAAGCACTTGGCCGGTGGCACTCACACCCAACTCCCGCCGGGCTGGCTTGGGCGGGGCACACACGCCTGGTGCAAGGCAAGCCAAGATGTGTGGCCTACCCCCTCCTTTTGCCACTGGCCCAGCAGCCTCCCTGGGGACTCCCAGGGAAGGGCCAGAGGGCTTGAGAGGCAGAGGCGGGGAAAGAGGGCAGGACACCAAGAGGTCCAGGACCCCATGAAAGAGACACAGCCAAAGAGAAATGGCCAAACGGCTGCTAGGCAGAGAAGGACACTTGGCAAGAAAATAACAATAGTCTCACCTCCCAACTTTTGTGGAGAGCTCTGTTTTACTCTGCTTCCAACTCATTTTCTGACTGGAGACCTAGAATCTCGTCTCTGAACCTCTTCTTTCCTTATCTGCCAAATGCAGGATTATAACACTTGCTTAAGACATTTATGACTGTACATTCAAGAATGATTTGCACTGAACTCTAATTAATGAAATGCATGCTTCAACTCTCTTTGAAATGCATCAAAAATAAGGTGGATTGATGGATAGAGAGGGATAGAAATGTGATAAGGCAAATCTACCCAAGTGTTCATTATAGAATCCAGGGTGTTTACCATATAATCCTTCCAAATTTTCTGTATGTACAAAAATTTTTTTAGTTAAAAGTATTGGAGAAAACATGATTTGAAAAATTTGAAGTACTACATAAATGACTAAAGTGAAGGAACACATAGGATTATTTTGAGGGAAAGGGAAAAGTCATTTGCTGCCCACCGATCGTAGGCCAGGCACTTGGAGAATATTTTGGCTTAATCTTGGAATCGCCCTTGTTATTTTAGCTGAAGAAGGTGACCTTAGAGTGGCTGGGTGACTGTCCGAGACCACACAGGACGATTAGAGCAGGAACTCATCAGGGACAGGCTTGCTCCAGAGCAAAGCTCCCCACCACTCAGCCCTCCGGAGATGAGAAGCCCTTCTCCTCCCATCTGGGTCATGTTCATGTGCGGTCCTGGGCCAGTGACCTCACCACTCAAGGTTCAGTTTCCCCTGCTGTACAATGAGTTTGGATCCAAAGGTCTTCAAGACTTTTTCCAATTTTAACACTCACTAATTTTATTAATTCACTCAAACCTCGCCCCAGGCTTCAATTTTTCAAAGAATAAACTGACCAGGAAGACCCGGAGGAGGTATAACTGGCCTCAGGAAAGACTTGGGGGCATCTGGGGCCAGCATCACAGGGTGACAGCTAACACTTTGGAGGACTGTTCCCCCACACAACCCTTGAGAATAGGGGGCAGAGGGGGACCCTCTCAGGACCTTATTTATGTGGGGAAGGTGGCAAGAGAGGAATCAGTGTAGCCGCCCCCTGCTTCCAGAGCAAGATGACCTCATCCCTTCCCTGGTGGAAAGATGGGTGAACTCTGGGTTCCCAGAGCCCCAGATTTCAGCACCTCAGAACCCACCAGCCTTGACAGCAACCTCAATCTGTGAGCAGGTGGGTGCTGCCAGAGACAGAAATGGGAGACATGGCCCCACTGAATGTGCCTCTGAGATAGATGGATTGTGTAGGGAAACCTGCCCAGATCTGCCCAGCCCTCACTGGTCCTAACACTGGGCAAGAGGGACTCCTACCAGCCTTCTTCTGCTGACCCCACAACCCCTGCAGACCCAGGGAGGCTCAGGGGCTTGGATCAGCCCTGGTTAGGAGAGGGGAGTGAGAGTTCCACATCAGCAATCTCTGGCCCTCTGGAGGTGGGTGGGGAGTCCGCTAAAAAAGTAGAACCCCCTCCTCCACTCAGGTCACAGAACAGCAAAAGCGCCATCCTCCCCATCTCCTCCTTCCAGCCCACACGAGCGGCATCAAACAGACCCTGGCTCCCCACTGCCTACCTATCCAGCCCCAGCTCTGCAGCAGGGCACTCGACGCCCGCTGTGAGCCTTTCTCATGGCAACCTTCCCTCTTCTCCCTATCAGCCTTCAGGCCTCAAGTCAAAAGCCACATCCTACCGGGATCTGCCCCCTTTGGTAGGCACCATCCACTCCCTTGAACACCCGAGGCTCTTGCTTGTACACTAATGCCGTGACATACACTTGTTGGGTGTGCTTCTGTATCTTGCACCAATGAGCAAAGATTTATTTATCCTTTCCCACATTGCACAGTGCCTGGCACAAGGCTGACACACAGATTCCCAATAAATGTGGACTGAATACATGACTGATGAAGAGACAGATGCACAGATGATTGGTTATAAAGGGCACTTTAAATGCTTAATTCTTCCCAAGGCTATACCAAGATAATTGTTGGCAGATTTTTATCTTCGAAGTTATATATTCAGAGACAGTAAAACTGACTACACTGATGTGGGGACCACCAAACTGATACTTGATGTCCTGGGTGCTTTCCGCCCACCACAGGTTTGAGCAGGTCCAGGGTGCTCGGAGAGGCACCAGCTCCAGCTGCTCTCAGGAACCTTTGGAGGTGAAACACTCCACCAGCATGCCAACATCACCTCCTCTCTCCCAGCCTTCCTCCCCAGCACCTGGGTACAGAACTATGAATTCAGCACATCCCCAGAAACCACACAGACAGGAAGTCAAAGAACTAGAGGATTTCAAAGAAAAAGAGCAGCCTTCCCCTTTATTTCCAAGAGCTGTCCCGCAGCTGATCACCCACTCCTGCTTTCTCCAATGTGAGTCCCACCATCACTCACACACTCACACACACCAAGTGAGAACTGCTGTCTGCAGAAGCCCGCTCAGCCCCTTTCTCTGCCCCCCTCTCCTCCTCCTCCTAGCCAAGACTCAAAATTCCCAAGGTTTCCCGGCTCCCATCCCCCAGCCTGTGCCCATCTCCCTCCTCCCCTGATCCTTCCCAGCCCCACGCGCAGGACTGCACATCTGGTTCCAGTTGTGGTTGGTCCGTCCAGGGGTAGGCCTGGGGGTTTCTCATAAAACTGAATAATACCAGTGTTGGAGCCCTGCGGAGCTGGGGAAAGGGAGGGCCAAAGGCCAGAGGGGGTGGAGGGAGAGAAGACAGCAGCAAGGAGGCCAGGCCGGGAGAGCCACGGAACCAGGAAAGAGCCAGGCAGTGCCTGGCATCTAGTAAGCATTCAATGGATGCTTGTTAAGGGAAGATAGAAGCCGGAGAGACAGAGGGCAGGAAAGCCACGGGGAGGGAGAGGGGGACAAAGAGGGGGTCAGAAACAGAGACCCAGAAGGACGAAGGAGACAGAGCTGGGGCTGGGGGGCAGCGCCATGGAGCCACAGAGAGGCCATTGAGAAGAGCAGGGAAAATGAACTGTGCGCATCGGGCCAGGTGCTGAGTTAGGCATTTCCATTGAACAGTGGGACACAAGGAAGAAAGGGCAAAGAGAAAGTCAAGAGAAAGACAGCCCAAGAGCGATGAATCCAGCCTTGCCGGGCCTCTCAGTCCCACCAGGGTGGGGGGTGGGGTCAACCCCAAGCTCTTCTCATTTCTTCCTTCGTTTCCTTTTAATCAATATTTCAGGTAGGTTTCCCCCATGCTTTTCCACACAGGTTCCCAGTAAAACCTGCGAAGTGGCTGTGATTCTTATCCCAGTCCTAGAGATGGGCTCAGCGCAATTAAGTGATTTACCCAAAGTCACAGAGCAGCTGATTATAGGGACAGAATTTGAACCTAGGTCTTCCAGCTCAAGGCTGTGTTACCATCTGACACAACTGGGAACTCTGGATCCGAGGGCACCCTCTGGAGGTCACCGTGTCACATGACCCCCATCTTGTGGGTCAGATTCTCAGGTCCTTTTGGCTCTAAGGGGAAGCTCCACTGGCCTAAGAGACCATGACATCTAGCAGGCAGGGCCTGGCTTCCCAAATCTTCCTAGGATGGAAAGAGGGGCTAGCGTAGGAGGGGGTACGGAGCTACCCCCATTCTCTTGCTTCTTTTTCACCACAAAGAGGTGGGACCGCATGCCCAGGTCCCAGGTGGAGAGGCCCTGAGCCTCAGAATACTGCTGGGCCCCACACACAGCTGGCTGGGAGCCAGGCCTTGGGGGGTCACCCTAAGGTATTTGGGCAATTCCTGTTCATTTGGGTTGCACTCTGCCCCTTCTGACCATACCCCACTTAAGCTAAAAATATGTTTGGGCTGTCTTCCAGGGTGCTTTTATCTCAGGGCCACCCCAAGGACAACCTTAGCTAGGGTTCCCCCAAGAGCTGACTCCAGAAGCCACACCCCACCCTGCTGCCTCACAGAGTACCTCTCCCTCCCTTCCTTCCTGCTGCTGGGCTCCAAAGCCCAGGTCCCTGGTCGCTTCCTTTTCTTTTCTATTCGTCATCCTTAACACTCAGTCCAGACTGAGGCAGGAGCAGGGGCACCCCCTCCTTACCACAGTCCCCCATTTGCATCTCATTTGCATGCATTCCCATCATCTCCCAAAGTGCAGAAATAGGCAGAGCTTCAGGCCCTTTGCCATGCACCTCCCCAGGGAAGCAGAAGCTAGGCCTTCCACATTCTGGCTTCTTGCTCTCAGATCTGCACAGTAGACTGAAGGCAGAGGATCAGAGAGCAAGGGAAGCATAGGGAAAATGGCCTGTCCACAGCTTGTCCCTAAGAAACACATGGCAGCCCCTCACTCTTCTGAGCCTGCCTCAGTTTCCAACCAGGAGAGGCACTTGGATCAAGCACTTAGGGCCTCAGACCAGGGAGTCAGGGCATCAGGTTCCAGGCCCACTCAGCGACCAATGCCTTGGTAACCAGAGGTCACACTCAGTCCCTCTTGACTTCCATCTCGTCCTCTGAGAACCTCTAAGGTCTCTTGGAATATTACTGGAACATGTTTCTAGGTGGATGTCGGTCCTTGGCAGAAAGTCCCTGCCTGTGTCAGTTCACTGCACACAAACCCCTATCTTCCCTGAGAATTGCAATTCTAAAGCTGTAAGGACTCTGGGATTTAATTGCCTCCAGGGGAGGATTCCTCTCAGGCCTACCCAGCCATGATCACAGGCTGCTGCCTGGATCTTTTCAGAGAATCCACACTCTTCCCCCACATAGCCACATCCACCACCCTAACCCCATTACTGTCAGGTTCCTAGGCTGGACTGGAGGGGAATCCCCCAGACCTAGATTATCTGGATTTCAGGAAGGTGTTGGCAGGATCTGTGATGAAATGCTTGGAGACGAGATAGAATGCCGAGTGGATTCCTAGCCAGCAAGCCAAGGGGTGTTGATTAATAGATCAATGTCAACTTCCTGACTTGCCAAGGGGCTCTGTCCTCTGCCCTGGCTTGTCCAACATACTTATCAGCAACTTAGGTAAAGACTTAGAATGGAGGTTTACCAAGTACACGAAGGAAAAAAACAGCAAAAAGGAATAGCTAAGACACTCAACAAAACCAAAATGAAGAAACTAACTTTATAAAGAGGCCAGAGTTAGCAAGGGAACATTTCTCTTGGGGTAAAGTCCCTTTTAGACTTTGGACCAACATCCAAAAGTCATTTTAAAAAACAGAATTAATAATAGTTGTATAGGGAAAGGCCTAAGAATTAGTGAAAACATAAGTTCAGTTCAGCTGACAGTAGGATACGGCTGCCCCCAAAAGGCACGTGCATTTTAGGTTGCATTAATAGAGGTATAGAATCCAGACCAAGTGAAGTAAGAGTTCCACTACACTCCATGCTGCTTGGACACCATCAGAAAAGTTGAGTTCTCCTCTGTTCTATAAACCAAAGAGCATCCAGAGCAGGACACCAGTAAACATGCGTTAAATGTTTGTTGAATAAAATCACTAGGGAAGTTGAAGAAATTGGGCCCAATTTTTATTTCAGATGATAAAAAAAGGATGCAACATGCATCATCAAATACTTGAAACACTGAAAGAGAGCCAGGGCAAACTCCACTGCCCACATACACCTCCCTTGTCTCTCTGGCCCTTCATCTGTGAATTCCTTGAAGCCTGCGACCATTTCCCATTCATTACTGAATGTCCAAGAGGCTGAAACAGCCAGAGGCTGAGCAACTGCTAAGGACAGGACAGCATCCTGACAAGGCCAGGCCTGTAGGCGCTGATCAGTGGGGAGCGTGCTGGCCCCAGCATGAGAGCTGACCTTTAGCCAAGCAGGCTGCCAAGCTGGTGGGGTGAGGAGCCAGGCTGGTCGCTGAACATTTGGCTCTCACACGCTGTCCCAGGCTAGCTCTCGTTCTGGCAACTAGCCTCCCACCCCCAGGACTTGCCCCTTGCTGTGGCCCAGTAGCCCTGTGGGATCTGAACCCATCCAACCACCCTTGCCCAAAGTTGGGAGCTGCCTGCTGTCCAGGGCCTGCCAAACCTTGGCTTCCTCTCCCTCCTCTTTCTCTTCATCCTCATGGCCCTCTTCTGCCTTCTCACCCTCTGTGCCTCCACCTCCCGCCTGAGCACCTCTCTATCCCTCATCGCACCATTCCTGCTTCTAAACATCTAGCCTCATGCCTCCAGGATTTCCTTTATGACTGTTTCTCCTTGCTCTGTGCTCCATGGCCATCAGCTGCTGAAAACTGCACCCCATGCCCTATACCCACACTCTCCCCATATTTTTTAATTTATATAGCAGTTTCAGGGCTAGAGAGAGCTGGAGACTTCCCTCCTGAGGACTTAGGCTCAACTCCTATAGACAATAATAATCACTTTGCTCCACCTCAAAATGAAGTAATACCCCTCTCAAGGTATAAGAATAGGAAAAACCTGCCCCATCCTACCAAGACCCAGGACAGAGGAGAGAAAGTCCAGGCCTTGGAGTTGCACAGATCATATCTGAAGTCTGGCCATCCCATTCACTCACTGTGTGACCTCAGAGCCACTCTGAGCACTAAGTGCAGAGTTTGGCACAGAAGAGCCTCCCACATATTTATGCTCCCCCCCATATCCTCCTACTTCTAAGAGGCCATCACCACCCATACCCCAGAGTCACAATTCCTCTCTCTTTCCCGTATATATCTTTGGCCCTGTTTAATAAATGCTCACATTTACTGGATGGCTTTCCATGTGCCAGGCACTGTTCTCAGAGCTTTGTGGGTGTTAACCTATTTTAATCCTCCTAACAACCCTCTGAGAATTAGCCACTATGAATCCCATTTTACAGATGAGGACACCAAAGGTCACAGACAGCAGCTATGATGGCTACGACTCTTCAAACTGAAGCAGCAGCACCATCGAGTTGGCAGGGAGCTCAGGGCCTTGCTAATCAATATCCCACGCAATGCAGGGCTCCCTCGCGCCTAACAGGGGCTCACCAGCTTCTGCCTGTGTACCAGGCCCCAGAGGCCACTCCCATGCCTGGGGCAGCACCTGTTACTGAGGGGAAACCTGTTTCCAGGGGCTCTTGGTTAGTTCAGAGAACAAATCCCTTCAAAGCTTTACCCCAAAATCACACACACACAGAGTCATTCACAATCTCCAGAGTAGTCACTTCATAGACCAGATACTCCCAACCCTTTCACAGTTTCTGGGATCTTTCCATATTCTGGGTGCTCAGTCGTTTCCTTGGTTCTGATCCTTTTCCAGTGGGCTTCCGTCCACTCATACATTCAACCCAGTCATTCAACCAATGCTTTTTGAATGTCTGCACGGGTCAGGCCCAGCGCAGCACCACGGAGAAAATGAGCAAAGCCAGTGGAGCGCCTGCCCTCCAGGAGCACGTAGTCTAGAGAAGGAGGGAGGCACGGAGCCGACCAGAACACAAACACACAACATGAACAGCGCTGTGTGATGCACAAGGAAGGGACAGAATGCCAGAGGAGGGATCGCGTAGACCCTAACAGCTAATGTGCACTTACCATGTGCCAGGCCCGTGATAACCCTGTACATGCAGTATTAGCTCACTCGCTTCTCACCGCAGCCAGTGCTCAGAGCAGGTGTTATTCAAGCCCCGTGTTGTACACTTGAAGGAGCTCAGATGCGAGAGATGAAATCACTTGCTCAAAGTCAGTAATGATAAGACAGCACAGAAAGAGT
>JAVSCE010013035.1:0-23650 GCA_032199065.1 Smutsia gigantea | reverse complement strand
TCGGTCAAAAATGCCCAGGCACGGGCCTCCCTTCTGGGTTAGTTCAGAGATTGCTCTACGTGGCTTACCTATAATAATACAATATATTTACAAATACATATATATAATAAAATGCAATTTTTTGAACATTTGGGAATGCCTCTAGGGGAAAAAAAGCAAAAATCTTAAGAGTGTAAGACTTAAAAAAAATGCATCCTAAGTAGGGGACCTTTCAATGCCTTTCTGGTTCCATCATGAACTAGGTATGAGGACATGGAAAAGAGAGGTCATCGCTCTGTGCCTCGTTCCCATATCCACAGAATAGGAGAAATCACCTGTGTCCTCCATTATGACCTGGTGACTCCTACATGATCTCTGGCCTGACTCCAGGTGGGGTAGGCTGGGTGCACAGCGAGCAGCCCTCACCCAAAGGTGGTGGGCGGGGTGAGACAGACACCCAGCTTCCTCGGGAGCTGCTGGGGTGATGGTTGACTCCGCGCGCAGGGTCCCCAGCAGTACTGTTGTGCCGCCAACTGTCCCCAATGGTGACGTGCCTGGTAACACACTGCTTCCTGGCTTCCTTCCTTCTCTGAGTCACTTCCCCGTTCGCTTACTGGCATTTCCTGAGATCTCTTCCCAAATAAACTACTTATACTCACATTCTCGCTCCAGGGTCTGGGGCACACAACCCTAGGCAGATAATCACACGGCAGGATTATTTACTCAAAGCAGGTCTGTGGCTCAGCCTGAGACTGCTTCCCAGGGGAGGCGCTGCGAGGCTGGACACCTCAGGATCTCCTGGATTGCCTCAAACATCTTTTCTCAGAAACGTCTTTATTTCCTGGCTTGAGCACAACTTGCTCTTCTTTCCAGCTTCCCTTCCCCGCCTTTCCCCACAATCTTTAACCTGAGGGAAGCTGCCCCCTCCCCGGCCAGCAGCTCCTCTTCATTCCTCTCAGAAGCCTTGCTTGACTCTCTTTCCAGCTCTTTCCAGCTCTGTGCCACTCGGAGGGAAGCCTCTGGGACGCAATCTCTTCCTCTGGAAGGCGGCATCTGGCACACAGCTGTTGCTCTGATTGCCTTTCCAGCTTCCCAGAGATGCTGACAGTTTGCCCTGAGGCGGCACCCCCAAGTTTTTGTATCTGCCTTCCAAATTAGACTGCCCCCAGCCCAGGGACATCAGTGCCCAGCCCTAGGTCTCCCCCATCCTGCCCTCCTACCTTCTAGTTCTCCCTCCCTTCCCTTTCTCTCTGATTCATTTGCACTTTCTGTCTCCCAAGCGCGCAGCAGCTGACAGCGTGCTCAGGAGCCACTCTGGGGGCTGTGTCTCTTCTTGTTAAATACTTGCTCAGCTGGCTGCTGTGTGTCAGCTTCTGTTCCAAAGCCTCAATGGCGAGGGAATTAGAAGTCGGTTTGCCTGTGGGCTGGTTGTGGCTGGGATGACGTGAACACCGAGCTTGCTGCACGCCAGAGGAGGCCTGAAAGGGGCCAGCCTTCATCTCCTCCCACACGCATGCACACACACACCCACACACACATACACACATTGCATGAACGCCAAACACACCGAAACCATGGACAGATTTCTTTGTAACAGAGAGGCAGACTCCGGTCTGTCCTCGCTGAAGGGCAATTTCGTGACTTTTCTCCTTCTTTACAGAACAGTAACACATCTATCGCCTTCTTGTTCCCTCCTCAAACAACTCTGAAAACACCTGTTTTCTTGGTTTTCTTTTGTACTTTTTTGTATTTTCAGATGACCCAAGTGTCTGAAACATATGCTCGGTCATGATCTACCCTCGAACTTGGCTTTAGTTTGCTTCCTAATATCATCACACCCACCCCTCCCGCCCATGCTGAACCATGCTACAGAATGTAACCCTCTGGGGTCTCATCAACAGAGATCCACCCAGAGGAGACAGGAAAGCCACTCCCTGACACTGTCAGAAGTGAGGCGATTACTGAATAACCCTCAAGTGTGGAATCACTGCCCAGGTACTTTCAGAGCAGCTTTGAGTCAGAGGCTGGAACGTAGAAACCAGCCCTGACTACCCATCCATAACAATAATAATAATAATAATATTAATAACACGGTAGGAGCTGCATTTTACTAAACGTATTCTCCGCTGGTCAGGCCAGCACTTTCCCAGGAAGGGCTGGGCCTGGGAGCCACAGTCAGACAGCAGGGCTGATTCCTGGCTGCAAACTTCCCCACCTCCTGAAGCCTCAGTTTTCTCATCTGTAATATGGACCTGACACCAGTACGTACTTGAAAGAGTCCTGGGTGGACTGAATGAGCTGCTTCATGAAGCATATGCTAAAGTCATGGGAGCTGTTACTCCTTTGTGACTTTCTTCGTGACCAAACCTACTTCGACCAGAAAGCCTTTCCCTTCCGACCACTCTCTTCAATCATTACAACCCCTCCAGGGCGCCTCGGGGGGAGTCTGTGCTACCGAGCTGCCCAGGAGGCTTCAGAAGGGTGCTGCTAGCCCGTTTGCTATCTTGCCGACAAGGGAGGCTTCTCCTGTGCAGTGTGTATCTTTCTCCAGCTTCTCCTGTGCGCTTTGCACAAGGGAGCGTGGCTGATGGGGTAACTCAAGAGGTCACTGAGAGTCTTACCCTTCCTTCCAGAGCTGACCTCACCCTGCCTGGCTGGCCCCACTGTCAGGCCCCCTTAGCCGACGCAGGCGTCCAGCACCCTGTGCCTGCTGCCTCACCCTCCTGCAGCACTCACCCCAGCTAATCATGGCTTGCCTGCGTGAAGTCTATTTCAGCGTTTCAGTGCCGGCAAATGGCATGGGACAAAGTCCAGAGCGGGGACCTACCAGATGTTCAGGATGACAAATGTGGTTGTGCTGTGTGATGAGCCTAGAGAGGCAAATGAGGCAGGGCTGAGCATCCGTGAGGAGCTGGGGCTCCACCATGAGGGCGGGTGCAGGCACTCTAAGGCCAGAAAGCTGGCATTTCTCACTTTCCTGCAAGATGTCCCAATGCTTTGTATCCTACTCTACCCAGCAGACATTCTGCTACTCGAAATGGGTTGGATGGAATGTTAGTTGAGCTATGTTGCAAAATAAAAGATCAACCTAAATCATCATATTCCACATTTCCTTTTGTGAAAGGAGACCATCAATGAGAAATAGCAATCGCATATGTTGTATTTGCCGTGACAGAAAAGAAGCTTAAGGAAAGCTCTTTGACATCCTGCCCTCTCTCTTAGACCATGTAAAGTAACACCTACCATCAACTAGAGGGAATAGTGTTGATTTTATTTGTAAGGTAAGAAATGTGTCTGCATGTGCAAATTTTTAAAAAGTGAAGGAGAAAAAAATAAAAGTCTGTTTTATCAGGAGACTGCAAGCTTCTTGAGGGCAAGACTTGTCTTTGCATCTGTGTTTCTAGGGGGGAACACATCTATTTTCAGGCTTTGTGTACCTTCCAAGGGACTCTTTACACATACAAGAAAAGACTCTGAAATGAAGAGTAGGCCAAGACACTGTCTCTGAGGTTTTTAAGATGTACCCAAAAAACCAAAAAAAAAAAAGCTTTTAAAAGAAGGCAAACAAAAGGGCTTCATAGGCAAGTTCACATACTAAATCAAGTGAAGGGCTTTCTGTTGGACAAAAGTGAGGACAGATAAACAATGCTGAGTTTTGCAGCCTGAGAGGAGATGGGAGAAACAGGACTGTGGGCTTACGATCAAACAAAATGAGAACCAGGATGGCCTCTTTCCGGTTCCCTAAAAGCCTTCTGCTCTTATCCTAAAGGTTATGAAAGTTTTTTTGAGACTAGCTGAGCAAATGAGATCCTGTTCCTTCCTTGGGAAAACTTGTTTATACTGTTATCTGTTTTTAGACCTCGCAAAAGTTGGTGAACTCCGTTCTTTCCCATTAGCTCAGGATTCTTCCATACTCAGCAAATACCAACAGGAAAACGTTTCAGTCATCGATAACAATGAAAGCCAGGAGCTCACACAGGGCCTTAATAAGCTGGCTGCACCAGCAGAGGGAAAGACAGAGACGATTTCCCATGCATGTTTATAGAATAATGGGTTTGAAAGGATAGGAGAGATACCGAAATTTAGGTAAATGTATTCTGACAGTGACAACGGATTGTCTCTTACACAACTCATACCGGTTTAAGGATTCATTTTGGAACTGTCAAAACTTTCAAGCAGAAAATTATTCTCAGTGGCTGCAACTTGGTTAAACCAATTTCACTGTGCAAGGAAAAACTTTTAGAAGTGTTGTGGAGAAGAAATCTCAGGCAAGAAACCAGAAAATAACTGTGTCATCTGGGTAGCAAGGGCCATCCCCATGCAGGGAACCAGACAAATTGGTTCCAAGTGGGAAGGGGGTGACCTGGACCCACCCTGGAGAGTCAGCTAAGGAAGTTCTAGATGGGATGAACTTCCATAGCCAGCAGTGGAGCAAACAAATCCACCTTGAGCAAAATGCTAGATAGTTTGGTCTAGTGACTAGAGACATGGCAAGCTGAACAACAAAAAAAATACTGATAATGCTGGATACCCATAGAATAAAATAAATATGCAGACTCCACACTGCTATAAATGAGTAATTAAAAGACTAATAACAGGGAAGTGGTCGGAGAAAGGGAAACATTTCCTTCCCGCAGAATACCTACTAATAAATGTAGAAAGGGTAAGAAAAACAGAAAATCACGATCAGGCAAACATTACAGTAATAATTGTCACTGCAATAACTATTGATAGATCCTAAAATTTGCAGGTAAAATTATGATAAGAAACAGGTCTACTAGCTGGAAGATGTGAGATGTGAGAAACATCTTCACTAAATGGGTGGTTAGTATCTTTAGAAACAGGTCAGACTACCTTCCCACAAGGTATGCATTAATTACAAATGGAAAAAAATAGTATCTTTACAGGGGAGAGACCAGGCAGGTGCCTCCTTGACCAAGAGGAATAGCATCACCCCTGTGGCATCTTGTCCAGAACGCATAACCTCAGTCTAATCATGAGAAACCACTAGAGAAACTCCAAATGAGAGACTTACCATAAAATGACTCTTTCTAAATTCTTCACAAGTTTCATCAAAGACAGACTGCAAGGCTGTTCCAGGTTGAAGGAGATGAAGTAGGGGGAGGCACGGGCATTAAATGTAATATGAGGTCCTGGCCTGGATTACGTTCTAGAAAAGGGCATCATCGGGGACTTGGAAGTTGGAGTAAGTCCACCACGGCACCATAATGCTGGTTCATACATACCTCCCACCGCATTACAGCGAGACGTCATTTCCCAGAGCACCAGAGCCATGGAGTAGACATCCGTCTGCTTAAAGGACTCCACGTTCTCCAAATTCATCCTGGACTCGAGGACTTCTGGGGCCATGTACCTTGCAGTTCCCACCTAAAGCAAAACCGGACATGGAGGCCCGCAACTTAATTCCAGCTGCATTTTTTTCAAAGTATAGCTGGTGTTTGTCCCCAATCTGTGCAGATGATCTTTTAAAAAGTACACTGCTCTTTTAAAGGAGACCAGAACCGAAAGGCACAGCTTGTGTAATTAATTTTAAAAATAGGTGTTCTCTCCCTGAAAGTCCTTTAAAGAGTATAAACTAAGCATGCCCAAATAAGGAAATGCCAAATTCCAGAGCTGCCTTATCTAGCTCATGACATATATCACCATGTTATACAGAAACATCCTTGCAGGTAACCTGGGAGACAGCATCTGTGATTCTTTAGATGTTTATTTTTGCCTTCCCAAATTAAATATTTTCTCATTCCTGAAACTCCAAGATTTAGGCTGAAAACTATAATTGCCATTTGTTTCGGTCCCTTCAAGGCTGTCTCAATCTTCTTCGTTTACTCTGTGGTAAACAGTGTGCCGAGGATGTAATATAATTTCATAAAATCTCCACCAAATACAATTTTTTGTAAGTCTCTCCCAAGCACAAGATCATTTTATAATTTTGATGGGCATGCTGTGTAGTTTTATTCTGATGAAGACTGATGACTTAATACATCTGGATACACAGAAACAAAGGAGAAAGGTGTTTGTAGGGAAGGAGTTTGAGGGGCACCATGTATCCTTTGACTAAACAATAATGAAGACCTACCTTCTCAAAGACCCAAAGAAGGTCAACAGATATTATTACCCTAGGGGATGTTTTTATTGGTATGTATAAGAAGAAATGCTTCTTTTTAACAGGTCTTTGCATGATTCATTACCCTGGCACATTAATCTATCCGTGTTTCAACATGTTTACTTCAACCCTGCTATGCAGCCAGGGGACCAGCAGGCAGGCTGAGCAGGAAACCCAAAGCTTCAGAAGCACGTCCCTACACCTGGGTAGCGGAAACAACTATGCTCCCGGGAGTCCACTCTGATCCGTAGTCGGGCTTCTGTGTGTGGAACCATAGGGACCCACCACTCATGAAAAATGGCCTGATAACTTCTAGTCGCTTTCCAATGGCTCCTTAGCCAGAAGATTTCTATTTTAATCAGTGAAATGCTTCAAAGTGGAAGTGTTTGTTCACTCAGTCTATCACCCATTCAACAAATACTTCTTGGTCCCTTTCACTGTTCAAGGCATTGCGACCAAAGGGATTTGGATTTCAAAGAGACTGCCTTTAGCATGGTAAGAAGAAACCAATATTACCTCCAACAGTACAAAGCAGAAAGGGCCGAGCACAAGTAAAGTGGGAGTAAACCTAAAGATAAAGCACTACCAGTGTTTGAAGCAAAGAAAACTAATTTGCAAATGGAAGATAAATGAGCGTCAACTCAAGGAGAAAAATGCCTGCCCCGGATTGGAAAGGGCCCGAACAACATGGAGGAGCAAAGCTGCTCACAGCAAAGGCACACAGGCAGGAGAGAGGGAGCATGCTGAAGCTCAGCTCCCGACTGTGGCTGGATTCCCAAGACAGGCGCCCAGCGTGCAGGGCTGTTGGGAGACAAGGGGCATGAGCTGCAGGTCAGGAGCTAGAGAGGCGGATCCAGGTCTAACTCACCTGCCCGCTGTTGGCCAGGTCATCCACGGACAGAGTGGGGTCCAGACGTAGGGAGAGCCCGAAGTCACAGAGGCAGCAGGTCAGGTCGTTCTTCACGAGGATGTTGGAGCTCTTGAGGTCCCTGTGCACAATGGGCATCTTGGGCCTCCCGCACAGGGTGTGGTCACTGTGCAGGTGAGCGATGCCGCGAGCCAGGGAGCCACCCAGCCTGCGCAGGTCCTCCCAGCTGATGACATGGCGCGTCAGGTACTCCTGCAGGTTGCCCTTGGCGTGGAAGGCGGTGATCAACCAGTACTGCTTCCCCAGCTCCGTCTTCCGCTCCTCGGCCGTCAGGAACTGCAGGATGTTCTCGTGCTTCAGGTTGATGTCCGAGAAAATGTCCTTCTCCGTCTTCCAGGAGGCGTACTCTTCATACGGGAAAATTTTGACGGCCACGGTCTCGAACTGCTCGGAGGTGTTCTGCTTCAGTTTGGCCTTGTAGACCTCGGCAAAGCGCCCTTTCCCCACCAGCGTGTCCAGCTCGATGGGAAGCAGCTCCGTGTTGTGGTTGATGTTGTTGGCACACGTGGAGCTGATGTCGGAGCGGTCATCTTCCAGAATGATGGCAAGGTGCTCACTGAACTCCATGAGCTTCCGCTGCTTGCTGTTCTCCCAGGCTGGGCTCAGCTTCTGCTGCCGGTGAACGCGGTAGCAGTAGAAGGTGATGATAACAGCTATGGCGATGCCCAGCGGGGGCAGCAGGCTGATGCCTGTCACTTGGAATATGACTAACAGCAAGTCGGGGCTGTTGGCGGCATATTCTGTGCGGAAACAAGACAAGGGAGAGGAGTTGGTCTGGTAGGTAGGCACCGTGAGGACGTAGGCATCCAGAGCTTTTAACACCCGTACAGAGTTTGTGGGTGATACTCTGTGGATTTTTATTCCAGGGATGGGTGCTGGGGTGCACCTGCCCAGTCCTCCCTCCCTCTAGTCATTTTCTATTCAAGGTCTCCTATTCTTCCCCAAAACGTTAGCCAACAACTTAGCACAATTCAGACTCAGTCACTGTGACTCCGCTTACCAGGGTCCTATCTGTCCATCCTACTTGCCTGCTCCTGGCAGACTGAGCACCCCAGGTCGTGCTGGCAGAAACCAGGTCTTTCTCCTTTTGTCACTGTGAACAGCACCTAGCATGTCACTTCCACAGTAAGTGTTGAATAAATAGACAAAGCATCTGCTGAGTGTTGACTAAGCTCAAGACTTTTCCTTGGCTTTGGGAATACAGAAGGAAGGGCAAGTCCTGCCTCCCAGAAGCTTGCACACACGTTATCTGCCACCGTTCGGCCAGTCGTTGCTGTTATCTAACCTCCAACGGGTCCTGTCTGATCAACACCCAGACTAACCTTAAACATCAGCCCTGGGCCTGTTGGTGGGGAGAAGGGTCTGTGGAAAGGAGCCAGTTACCTTGTAGCCATCCTATACTTCTCTTTTCAGTGTGCATGCCATTTGTAGTTTCATGGGACAGGAGTACTTACTAGGAATGTGAGGAACATTACTATACAGGTGAGAGAAGTTAAAGAAGGAAACTCAGCCTGTGTCCTAGTTTGGTCTCTGAAGCAGGCCCTGTGGGTTGATGGGGGGAGTCCGTATCAGCAGCTATCCCACTGTAATGTCTGGCATGTCAGACTGATTCATGTGCTGGCCTGGGTTGGCTCTGGTAAAACAGTTTTCTCTTGGGAAGAAGGACATGGATGGAAATGTTTAGGGGACAGGAGACAGTGACAGGCTGCTATAGTTCAATGGGAGCTTTGTGCTGGCCTGTCTCCAGTGGACAAGAATGCCAGAATTCTGTTGTTCTAGGGGTCATTCACTTTCCCTCAGAGGCACCCATGGAGGAGCAGTTCTCATGATCACATGCTAGATTCATTCAGGAAACACAGCACAACGGAGTGCCCACTAGGGGCATCCACTGCCCTCAAAGAGCTTATGAGCCAGCAGAGGAGTCAGGGTGGGCCTATGAATCCCTAGCGACATATGGGTATCGGGGATGGGAGGGAAATTGTGCTAGGGTCCCTGTATTGGTGGAGTGCGGGAAAGCTTAGGGAAACAGGAAGGTTCAGAGGCTAGGACTGCCTCTGAGGTGGTCAGTGAAGGCTGGGGAAAAGTCAGTGATGGGAAGAAGGATGGTTATGTTAAGAAATAAGAATATATGATATACCTGAGGAAGAGCAATTCCCCCAAATTGATGACTCTACGCAGGGAGTAATAAGGAAAAAGGGTAGGTAGTCGCTTGGAACCATGCGTTACGGCAGAGGAGGCAGATATAATTATTTAGTTGTCTGAGAAGAAAAACGTGATGAGAATACAGTCCAGGTGGAATGGGGATAATAATCTCTTGCAGGGAACCCACTGCCTAAATTGTATTTGGTGCCATCACTTAATGAAGCACTGGGGGAATAGGCTAGTCCCGTGTCACTGGAGTGTTTATGCTGAATATGATTTACTACCTGTACTTAAGTGCTAAGTGGAAGGTCCAACTTCCACTGACTACACATTCTACATGAGAACCTTTGGTCTTAAGTCTGTTTGACACAACTAACAACTAGAAAAGTAACCCTATAAGATCAGAATTGCAGCGACCTAGGGGACAAAAACTGCTATTTTGAAGGTACGTACATCAATGCAGTGAAAATAATAAGAAAAGGGATACAATTTGGTGATTGACTCTTGAAAACCCAAACTCTCAGTCACATTGGGAGGCTTGGATGAGACAGAGGACCGGTGGGACTAGGGGTGGAAGTGGCGATGGGACAAAGCAATTTCAGAAAGGGCTGGAGCTGCACAAGAAAAGAAAAAAGCTCTCGTGGGGAAGTGCGCATTACCCATTCCTGTTTTTCAGCAAAATATGAGCCTGGAGAGCAAAGGCAGATGAAATCATTCAGGTGCAAGAGCAGAAAACAGCGTTCCCTGCCTGTAACTCCATTTCTGTTATTCGAAGCATCCAGTCAATGTGTCTGCTTCCAGGATCACTTGCTGGAACCACATGAGATGCCTTACAATCATAGGTCAGACCATTCTCGGAATCCCTGCGTCTCCCACGAGAGCCTAAGCTCTACAGGAGTGAAAGGCGGGTCAGTTCTGATCACCACACCACACCCAGCATCTGGCTCAGAATGGGGCACGTTACGGGGCTCAGCAATGTTTGTTGTAGACGCTGAAAGAATGATTACTTAGTGGGACAATATCCCTGACATTTTGTATGCTGTAAAGCAAAGGATGGTAAACTATGGCCCAACAGCCAATGGCTTATTTTTGCACAGCCCTGTGAGCTAAGAAAATTTTTTTTACTTATAAGGTGTTATTAACAAAAAAAAAAAGAAAGAAACTAAGAAGTTCATGCAACAGAGATCATACTGGCCCAGAAAGCTTGAAATATCGATGACCTGGCCCATTACAGAAAAGGTCTGCTGGCCCCTCTTCTACAGTTGTTAATGTAATAACCTTTAATATATGGGCAAAATTTAGAAAGACTTCATTTTGGTCCAGTGTGAATGGTATCTTTCACACATGACCCTAACAACAGAACTAGAAAAATTTAAATATTAACTGTATAATTACTTTGCTGTGTCTCCACTTCTCCAAAGAGTGCAAAATGTCCAAATGAACTACTCATTTATCACTGATTATTTCATTTTATGATTTCTGGCAACATATGAAAAGTGTCTTCTTTGCTAATTTCTATTCTTTTTCAGGCTAAGAGAGACACAGAAACAGAAATCCCCTGAAATTCATGTATGGCATTGATTGAAGGCGACTAGAAATCCCCTGTTCCATGTCAGAAACCAGTTTTACTTTCCCCACCAAGATTCCTGTGCTTCCGTTTTGAAAAGTACATGTAAAAATCTGGTGGGGAGGGAATTATTGAATAACATATGCCAATCTTGAAACTTCAAAGAGGTGGTAAAAAGCCCTAACAATAGCAAAGCAGCTGAAAGGAAGCTTTGGGATATGACTTTATCTAAGCAGCCACCCACACCCTGTGGCAGACTTAACCCCTGGGCTGCTACTAAAAAAAGTAACAGCTCTAAGGTGTAGATACAAGCTGGCCTCTCCTTCACTCAGAATCAGCAGAAAGCATTTCTTTCCGCTCACCCCATTACACAGAAACTCTTCAGTTAAATACACAGTCTGAACCTGCCTGTGTCCTAGGAGTTTTATATAATATTCATATTTAACGGACAGAAAAGCCTTATGAGGTAGATCTTGCTACTATGATAACCCCATTTTACAGATGAGGTAGCTAAGGGTCAGATGGCTTAAGTAATTTCCCAAGATCATAAACTTAGGCGATAGCAAAGCTACTATCTGATATCAACTCTGTCTGACTGAACAGGCCTCCCACTCTTAATCCCAGGCCAAACTGTCTATAAACTTCACATTGGTGAGAGAAACTGCAGAGCAACTATAAAATCCGTCAGCTTGATACAGTGGTTTTCTTCATTGAGGGCTGGACTATGCTATTTTTTACAGCCATCCTTTCAGCAATACTGCGTCTTTAGATAATGGCATTTTTCAGCATTGCAGAGGCATGTTCCAGAGTTAATTAGTGTCCCTGAAAATATGTGTCTTTTCCCTGCCTGGAAAGAGGAAGCCTTAAGAGCTTAAGCCTTAAGGAGGAAGAACCCTAAAATCTTTCTCTTTCTCTTCTCAGAGCCTGTCGTAGGGCCTAGGACATAGAGGTTCAAGATAGACTTGAATGATTGGAACCTTCCATGAATGGTTTCTTGGATGCACAGGTAAAAAGTGCTCAAGACTGGACATTCACATTATACTTGTATGCAACATCAAGCTAGATTAGGTGTGCACAATTTCCACAGTAGTACCTGTTTGGGCTTACTTCAACAAATCTGAAGACGATTTTTGCTTTTACAAAAAAAGGTGAAAATAGTGTATGGTGTTTGTTTTGCAGCCTTTATAGAGACAGCGCACACCCGGAGCTGTGAGAGGGACCCTGCGATGCTCCTTCCCTGGGAACCACACACAGCATAGAGTCTCAGCATGAAGCTCCCATACTTTGAAGCGTGTCTGTGAGCATCTGTGCTTTATTGCCTTTTAGTTTCTGCAACCGTTAGCAAGATATGTCCTGAGGTATGAGAAAAGCCTAAGAGAGGTGACTTTTGGGATTTGGGGACACTCACAATTCTTCCACATAAATTAGTGCCAGTTCTTCATTTTATGCCATTTTGGATATAAATGCTTTCACAGGAACCGTTTCATACACTTTAGGAGAGCGAGGAAAACCTGTATGTTTCTGGGGGACATTATAAATACTCAGTGAGTCTATGAATTTTAAATGGGCAAAAATTTCATCTTTTTATTTTCTCTTTTACCTAAAATTAAACATTTCCTCATATTAACCATACCTATGACACTGTCACCAACAGAAGCCACAGATGGTTTCATGCCACAGGACACTCCTCGCAGAAGTTTCAGCATATCGTTTGTACTCATCACTTTGATGTTTCAATTTTTGAGATCTGGTGCTAGATCTTCTTATTTAAAGGATTACTTCAGACAATACTATACCACTTAATACTACACCACAAATTCATTTTTAAAAATATTTCAAAGTTGCATTCCCATATCATTAATTTTCTTTGAAATCCTGTGTATTGTATTTTATACATTTGAAAACATCACTCTGAGAAGTGGTCTGGAGGCATCGCCAGACTTCCCAGAAGCCCTTGGAGCACACACGCACACAAAGAACAAAGAGCCGTTGGCAGAGCAGAGGGCCACAAGCTCTAGTCTCTCTGCCAGGATTTCCTAGAGCAGAGACTTTGAGATTCGTCTGTTTCTTGGGGAAGTTAATAAGGGTGGAAGCCGGGCCAATGACAGATCCTCTGGCATGATGTGTTGTGTTCACCATGGGCACCTCTGAATTCTGTCATGTGTGGAGGGTTCTCTGTAGTGGAAAATGACAGGAAGCCCTCCTTTGAACTTGCTGGACAACCATTAAGATAACTAACATAAAATGCGCTCCACTGAGCTAGGCACTGAGTGATTCACTTCAAGCAGTACCTCCTTTTATTTCTGCAACAACCAAGTCAGGTTCTGTTAATAGACCTGTTTTACAGAGGAGGATACTGAGCCTAGGTTGCTTCTACAACATTCTTGTTACTTAAGCTTACTTAGGTAACTAAGTGAAAGTTGTCCCTAGTATCAATTCTCCTGCCAAGCTTCCCTAAGGCAACCAAACCAGAATTAAAGTTAAAGAGAAATGTTTTTGCTCACCGTCCTATGGCACAGCTTAGCACATAAACAGGGAGACAATTCATGTTTGATGAATGAATGAGTGAATGGATGGATGGATGTGAGGAATCTGATGGAATAATTCTGCAGAGCCGACCCCCTCTCTCCCAAGGGCCAGATCCCATGAATGAGTAGGGCCCCCCTTGCTTCTGGGGTGCATGCTTTATTTTGCAGCAGCCTCCCTGTCATCTGTGTGTGGCACGTGGGGGCCACAACCCTGAGTACTTGGAATGTCATGAGAAAGAAGGAGCACGAGAGTAGACACCAGGACACCAAGACTCTGCTCCCCTATCTGTCATTAATCACTCCTGAGATCTCGGACAAGCCAGTTAACCTCAAAGGACTCAGTTTCCTGTAAAAGTTTATGCTTCCTGGGTTCACACAGGGGGAAA
Organism: Smutsia gigantea; assembly: GCA_032199065.1. Taxonomy (NCBI): domain Eukaryota; kingdom Metazoa; phylum Chordata; class Mammalia; order Pholidota; family Manidae; genus Smutsia; species Smutsia gigantea. Next base: position 9,996 of record JAVSCE010013035.1, on the reverse strand, counting down.
AAAAAAGCCTCATCAATAGAATCCTTCCAATAGAAGAAACCAGGGCTTTTTGGCAAAATGGCTAATTCCAGGTCTGGGGCTGGAAATAATGAATTTGGAACATTTTGTTATACTACATAACAAGGAAGGGATCAGAGACAACTAAATTCATGACAAAAAGAACCCAAGAGCCATCTTGAAAAGACTCCTTTGGGAAAAGAAAAGGGGGAAAGGGCACTAACTCGTTTTCGAGCACCTACTATGAACCAAGGATTTCAAGTATGTAATCTCATTTGGTAGTCAGAATACCCCTTCAAGTATTCACCCCCATTTTAGAGATTAAGAAATTACAAGTTAGTTGTATGTGTAACCACAATGTATGTATCCATTCTACTACTGTTGGTCCTTTGGAGCTATGACTGATGCTGCAAGAAACACTCTGGAAAGGACAAAGGGAGTGAAGGAGGGAGGAAGGATGAAGAGAGGGAGGAAAGATGGATGGAAGAGAGGAGGGAAGAGAAGAGAAAGAAAGAAAGAAAGAAAAAAGTTGAGAATTACAATGATTCACCCAAAGACAAGCAGGGATCCTGCTCTTTCCAAGTCTAAGTGGCTCCAAAATCTTTGTTGTTTCCATGCCACAGAGATGTTTCCCTAGCAGTGAACCCAGAAGCCTATTTAACAATTCTAAAAATTTCCAACCCAATGTGTCCCATACAGAGAGGCCAGACTTAGTTGCAAATAAGGAGCCATTTGCAAATGTCCATGTCTTGATAAATAAATATGTTTTAAGACAAATGTCAAGATAAATGTCAGTATGTCATAAAAACAATACAAACTGGCAGAAAACTTCAATGGAAAATTCCACGATATATGTTCCTTTGGAGTGATTTAAAAATAAACAAGTTGCCTCGTAACACACACGAGTTGCATGTACACACACATCATGCCCAAATGCAGCATAAGTTAACATAAGGAACTTGAAATGTTTGAAGTAGTTTGGCTACTCCCTAACTCATCGAAGGACTGTTGGACAAAACATTACCAAGGTACTAATGTATCCAAGCAACAGAGGGGGGCGAGGGTGATGGCTGTATGTTGGCGTGTTGGTGTGCTAATTAACACTGCATGACAACTACAGAGATTCTTGAAGCCGCCAGTGATGCCCTCACCACAAAGATTTTCATACGCCAACACATTCATCCACAGGCACAGGATACATATGCAACTGGCCGAGTTCCAAAGAAGGAAACTGTGCTAACTAGAGATATGGGGGGGTGGGGGGAGGGCACTTCCTGTCTCAAGTCATCTGTTAATTATAATGGTAAAAAGTACACCACTTCCTTATGCATCTACTAAATGCCAAGCACTGTTTTTATGTGGATTACTTTGAAGCCTTGCAGCCACACCGCTGGGTATGTACTCTTAGCCCCATTTCGTAGAAATGGAAACTGGAAAACTATACATGCAGTGAGCTGGGGTCAAAGCAGAGGAGCCACGCATGGTAGTTAGCAGGGCAGCAGGAGGCAGGGTTTCTCATAGAGGGATGCTATGGCCGCTAGGGGCATCTTAAGTCAACCTGCCGTCCACATAAAAATTTAGAGAAAGGACAAGGTTATGCAGTCAAAGAAAACAGAAGGAAAGAGAGAGTAAAGAAAAAAGCTGAAATTGGTGAAACAGAAAAAGAAGACATAGAAGGGAGAATTAATACCACCCCAGACTGGTAGTGTACAGTGATGGGCACAGCCCATAAACTCTGGGACTGATGGGCAGCAAGGAGCCAGGCACAGAGGGGACATAATTACCAGCACAGCAAAGATTCAGAGGGTAAGAAAATCCCATGTAAAACCGTGTGCTGAATATTTTGACAACTCTGAACACCGATCAAAGTTGTAAATATATATATGTGTAATTTACCAAAACTGATCCCCCCAAAACCACAAAACTTGTAATCTTAAAAATATTAAAGAAAATGAATGAGTAATGAAAAATCTTCCTATAGTACTACCCTCTTTTTTTTTTTTTAGCCTTTTACTGTCAAATTAGTTTTGATATTACTATGACTGGATAAACATGTCAGAATTTGATTTCTGCAGAATTACCAACTCCCTCCCAAATCTTCCCAGTAGAACCCCTATGAAAATGTTTAATCTGTACCTTGGCATGTTGGTGTACTAATGAACATCGCATAACAACTGCAGAGATTCTTGTAGAACACATTCATCTATAGCCACAGGATATACATGCCAGTTGCAAAAACCAAATCATACATTAAAAAGATATCTGTACTCATGTTCATTGCAACATTATTTACAATAGCCAAGACACAGAAACAACCTGTCCATTGATAGGTGAATGGATAAAAATGTGATACACAAACGTGCACGCATGCACACACACACACACACACACACACACACACACACACACTTGAATACTATTCAGCCATAAAAAAATAAGAAAATCCTACCATCTGGGATATCAAGCATGGACCTTGAGGGCATTATGAGAAGTGAAATAAGCCAGAGAAAGACAACACCTTATAATCTCACAAGTGGAATCTAAATAAAAAACCGAAAATACTGAACTCATAAATACAGAGAACAGATTGGTAGTTGCTAGAGGTGGTGGGTAGGAGATGGGCAAAAATGGTGAAAGGGATCAAAAGATACAAACGTGCAGTTATCAAATAAACCCAGGGGATGTAATGTACGGCATGGTGAGTATAGTTAATAATACTGTATCATATATTTGAAAGTTGCTAAGAGAGTAAACCTTCAAGTTTCTCATCACAGCAAAAAAATACTTGTAATTATGTGTGGTGATGGATGTTAACTAGACTTACAGTGGTGACTAGTTTGCAATACATGCACTATACATATATCAAACCATTATGTTGTACACTTGAAACTAATGTGTTATATGTCAATTATATCTCAATAAAAAAAGTCTAATCAAGCAGGAACCATCAGACGAATCCAGAATATGCCTCTATAAAATAAATGGCCCGTCAAAGTCAACGTCACGAAAAATAAGAAGCACACTGAAGAGGCAAAATAACCAAATGCAACGTGTAATCCTTGACTGGATCCTGCATTTAAATGACAGGAGCAACCCCAGAGCTTTGGGGAAATTTGGCTATGGACTGTAAGACACACATGCACATGCAAAAGGATGCAAAATGAAGATAAGACAGCACAATCTGGTGACCAGAAAATTATGTTTTAGCCCTAAAAAGAAACAAAGAAAACAACGATGGTCATTGACCACATTAAAAATTTAAAGGAGAAAAACTGTATGATCAATTCAGTAGACACGGAGAAAAGCATATGATAAAGCTTAACACCCAAAAAGGAATATATACCTACAGGTTTCAGCAAACCTTATTCTAATGGGGGAAATGTTAGATGCATTCCTTCTAAAAACAGGAAAAGGACCCCAATGCCAACCAGAACTCTTTCTACTTCATTGGAGATCTGAGCAGCCCAATAAATCAGAATGGAGGGATCTGCCTTAAAGAATTTTTATACTTCTGCAGCCTCATCTAGCTTGGTCCTTTACACTTGGTCTCAGCAATTCTCGTTCTCCAGATGTCAGTACCCTAGCTCAGCTATTACATAAACTGATACACTAACATGTGACTTCTTTTCTGATGCTTTAGGTATCAGGAAGAACAAGAAGTTCACAATACTAAAAGCACTGTTACATTCGGTAAACAAAAACAAAAACAACCTATTATTTCCAAAAAGACTAACAGAAAGTACATTTAGTTAAAATAGCATATTTGAGGACTTTTATCCCAAGTCTCCTATATATCACAGAATCTTCTTTCTTTGCCATGCTGCGTTCGCTGCCAAGGATTTAAGGCCACCTTACTTCCCTTAAACAATTTAGCAGGATATTCTGCATCAACCATCACATTTAAAATCCTGAAGTCTCCACTGCTCTTGGAAGAAGACTTCCCGAGAATGTTGCAGGACTACAACTTAAGTGATATATTAGCATCTTTCACATTACTTTACCTCCAAAACACAATATTTCTAGACACCACATTGAGCTGAGATCCAACTTCATGATTTTCTAAATGCACACCGATAAGTTGCCTTTTTTAACAATTGAAGGGAAAAAAACTAGCTCTGGACCCAAACTAGTAATAGTTCCTCAGGCAATAGAAAGCTCAAAGAATAATCAATCTATATTCTGAGAATAAAGAAACTAAAGATACCAATCTTGTTTACATACCATATTTAGAGGCAGTGTAACTTGGTTTTTAAGAACTTAGGCCGGGCTTTGCTGTTTCTTGACTGTGATTTGGGGTCTCAGCTTTCTCATATACATAATGAAAAGAACCCAGAACCAGCCCCATTGGGTTCCAGGAGAAAGACTTATATAATATCTGTCAAGCTCTTAGATAGTACACCTTTAATTTAGAAAGTGTTCAAGAAGTATATTTGTATTATTTTTCAGTAGACCTTACCAAAAATGATTTTCATTAATAACATATTTCACAGATTTCCAACCAGAAGAAAAAAAAATCCTGGTCTTGTAAAGAGGCATTAAAATATCACCAGGTCTGTGGCCTGAATGCAGTTTTCTTTGCCTCTTTCTGTCACATGTCACATGACAATGCTGTTTTTTGAGAAACCATTTCCCCCCTTTTCCTCTTGATTTATCTGAGTGACAGGATTCTCTCTCTTGAAAAAGTAATAAACTTGTCAGAAATAAATTTAAGGTAGCAGCATCTACTGAAGAATTTGAAGTGAGGTTGTGAAAATAAGGTTGAAGACCATTGAGGAAGTCAGTCTGGCTGTACTCAGAAAATGGAGCATACTCTTGGGTTGCTCAGTTTGAATGGTATTGTCTTCCAAGAGACATGACTGAGTCGAACCATTTGTCTAGTAAAGGTGGACCCAGTTATAATAAAGAAAATGATGGAAGTGAACAAAAGGTGCTGCTATCCCCTAAATAACTGGGTATGTTTTGAGTACATTCGTTCAAAATGTAATGCAAAGGAATACTGAGTCTCAGTGCTCACCAGACACAGACGTGCTGAGATCTCTGCATAGAAAGGTACAGGATTTCATAAGGAGCAAAACAAATTGTCTCTTTATTTTGTGATGTTCCATATCCTTCCCAGGTTCCCTCTGTTCTTGCAACATCACACGCACATTGCCCACCAAGCAAGCTTACGTTTTTTTCTCTAACTTGGAAGAGTTCTGATACCTTACCACCATGTTCTGCATCCTTAAAAACGTGTTGGTGGCATCATACAAGAAGAATCTCTTGGCAACCCGCTATTCGAAGTACATTCCACACACCAGCAGCATTGGCAGGCATGACCTGGGAACCTATTGGAAATGCGGAAGCTCGGTCCTAAATTCCTGCATTTTACAAAGTTCCTGGGTGATTCATTTACACCTTAAAGTTTGATAAGCAGAACTTTAGCAAACACAGAATAAGGTCTTTGGTTCTCTGCCACAGAGATGTTTCCTTCTTACAAAGGAAATTCATAATGGACTTGTTTGAACAGCCCTCATACCATTGTATTCAGTGCCAGCCAATGAGCAAATGGACCATGAAAATTTTCTAGTCAAATTAAGTGCTGGGAGAGTGTAGCATGAGATATGATTCCCCATCCATCATCTCAATAAAAAGTGAACAATTAAATTCAGGCAAACAATAAAAAAATCATTATAATTAAACAACAGAAAGACAGCTCACTGGGCATGCAGGATTTAATTTAACTTCCAGCATATTTATAGTCCTGTTTGACATTGTTGACAGATTTTGATAATTTTTTTTCCCCAAAGTCATGGAAGATACCTTCCCTCCACTCCATGTGACTGTTCGATGCCAATTCCACATATTTCAAGTGTAAGCTATTCCCCACTTCTTGCATCTCATTTCACAGTCTCCCTTATTTATTTATTTCCCTCCTCTCTCCTCAACAAAAGAGCCTTACATATAGTCCAATCTGGTATGACCACCTCTTCTGGAATATTTCTGATAGGTAGAGATAAAACCTGTGGTTGAAAGGTTACAATAGAGAGACCCATTCCTCTGTAAATCATCCCATTATCTAATCCCAATAGATCTGGCTACAGATCTATTAAGATAAAGTATAAACACTGGTATATTAAAAATGTATCCTCTAATGAATGGATAAAGAAGATGTGGTACATATACACAATGGAATATTATTCAGCCATAAGAAGAAAACAAATGCTACCATTTGCAACGACCTGGATGGAGCTAGAGGGTATTATGCTCAGTGAAATAAGCCAAGCCAAAAAAGACAAGTACCAAATGATTTCACTCATATGTGGAGTATAAGAACAAAGAAAAAAACTGAAGGAACAAAATAGCAGCAGACTCACAGAACCCAAGAATGGACTAATAGTTACCAAAGGGAAAGGGACTGGGGAGGATGGGTGGGAAGGGAGGGAGAAGAGGGAAAAAGGGGCATTACAATTAGCAGATGTAATGTTGGGGGGGCATGGAGAGGGCTGTACAACTCAGAAGAGAAGTAGTGATTCTATAGCATCTCACTATGCTGATGGACAGTGACTGTAATGGGGTTGGTGGGGGGGACCTGATGAAGGGGATAGTAAAAAAAAAAGTATCCTCTATATTAAGACAAATGTGGCCTTACAGGTCTGTTTATTGGCTCTCATGCTGCTCTCTAAAGCAAAAGATAACAAAATTGTTCCCTCTTCTATGGGATGAGAGCTCTCAAACTGCTCATGGGCATTTAACCCATTTCCTTAAATCATTTCTTTTTCAGGGTGAACACCCGTTTTCTTCAGTCACCCTTCAAATGACACACGTGTCAGACACTAATGTCTGATATATTTGTCAGACCCTAAAAGCTGCCCTCTCAGCATAGGGCAGGCACCCCATAATGCCATGGTCCTTTTTCTAAGTACAAAGCCATCTGTCCTCTGAAATCATTCTTGCTATTCAAGATTCTTCATGATGTTATTCATCAGACCCAACAATATTTGGAATGTAATCCATGTAGCAACGACTACAGAGGAACTCTGAGCACACCTTCCAGTGAGGGCAGTTTGGGACTACTGCGGTTTGGTTTTGATCCTCTCAGGCAGACCACCCCGATTTTAGAGTAACCTGACCTCGCTTGTCGAATCCCTTTACTGCATAAACAGATGCCATGCCAGGTTTTTTGATAAGATGTCCCTCTGCGATCAATCATTTGAACCTATATGCCTGACTTTACATAACTTAATCTGTTAAGTTTCATATCAATGGTAATCTTTAATTAATTAATGGTCACCATTAATTAATGGGCAATTAAAACTCTGATAATGTCTCTGCCCTGTTAGGCATGCCTTCTGCTGTGCTTACTGTCCTGCATGCTCCTCCTTGGGATGTAGATCATTGCTACTTCTGCTGCTGTGGCTTTACGAGGGCAATGAACGCTCATACAGAGCCTGAGATGCCATGCTTTGCCCTGACACCATGACATCACTTATGAATGTCTGTTCCTCCATGGACAGAGCCTCAGCCTGACGTGCGTTCTTTGGAGCAGGACTTTTCTTCTCCCTGTTACAGTCCTCTGACCACTGGGCTTGGGTTTTGTTAGGCTCCCCTACCTGTCCTGATTTTTCAGTTCTTTTTCTGGCTGCCTGTCTGGATGAAATCTACTCTGTCTAGGGGCCCTTCATGTTCTCAGGAAACCTGAAAGCAGAGATACAGTTCTGAAGTTATTTCAGTCCCTTCTCCAACTGGGGGAGACTAGACCACTTTAGAAAAGTAGTTTTAAAAGCTTTTCATGTGTTTCCAATGTGTAGTCAACACAGAGAACAACTACTTCACCCCGACAGGAGAAACAGGTATTTTGAAGAGGATGGGACCTGAAAAATAGGTGCAATGGAAGGAATGTTAATGACTAAATTTAGGACCAATCGTTCTTGACACTACAACCAGCTAATCCTAATAAGGCAACACAAGATGTGTGTGTGTGCATATATATATTTTTTAAGCAGTAAAGCAAATATGAATTGTTTCTTTAAAAGTTAATACTAGTTTTCCTTTAAAAAATAGGCATAATTATTGCTAGTAAATTTCATATTTGACATAATTAGCAACTTGCAGGTGTGATTTGAGGATCAGAAAAGGTTTTCCAGGAGCAAGTCAGCCAGATGTCTGACTGGCGGTAAACACAGCCTCTGGAGTTTAACATGGGTGGAAATGAAAGGCCACTTCACATTGGTTAGCCAGCTCCCTGGTGTTTTTCCACTGAGGAGACACCAGGACACTTGAAAAGTAGCAAAAGAGTCTCTGCCAACCCTTTTTGCCATCCCCATCTGTGTGTCATCCACAGAACACCAGGAGGCAGCTGTGGAGAGCTGAGAGATGGAGCACGTCACCAGCCCAGCCTTGCAGCAAAGCCAGCCATAGGGATACAACTGTTGTACTGGTCATTCACATCCACGGATGGGATCTGAGACAGACTGTGTCCTTACTGGATTCCTCTCTGCCATGATTCAAAATGAGGTTACAAGGCAGAAATATTCACAACCGGCAACCACACCAGGTCTCAGAGCATCTTTGTTTACTTTTCAGCTAAGCAAACATCTACAAAGCAAGTTGTTTTGCCTGAAGACACTACAAATACATTCTAAGCACTTGACTGAGACACAGTGTCCTCTGGCATGTGCAATCTGTATTATTTCCTTGGCCAGACGTGGGGCCTTATTCAGAGGTTCACAGGATGCTTCAGAACCTAACTCATGCACCACCAAAGGCTCCTGTGGCACTGAGTCATCCCCTCAAATAACTGATTCTCTGCCCAAGAATGAGACTAGTGACTTTAATCCATAATCTTCCTCTTCTAACAACTTTTCTCAACCACATTTCTATGCTTATTTTTGTCTTCTGCATTTAGATCAGAAAGTAAATCTGGTTTGTTTCTTTTGAAACAGAAACACCCGGCTAGCGAGCCAGCTATTCTGAGTAGTGAGTGCTCGGTTCAAAGGCAGCAGACCCAGAACCCCCAGGCTGCCAAAGCACCGTTTATCCTTCTCATTTCTTATACTCAGGCACTACAAGTTCCCCCAAGCAGCCAGCTAGCTCCCTGGTGCTGGAACAGAACCCCAAAAACTCTCAAGAAAGGGTTCAGTGCTTCCAAGTTTTCCCTGACACAGACACCTAGGGCATCAAGAAAGTTTGCAAGGCATGTGATCAATACAGAATGGGTTCACTGGGTGGCATGAGGCAACCTTATTAAGGTCACATAGGTGCAGGGGGAACCAGCTGGCTGAGATGTTCTGCTGGCAAGTTAAATATAGACAGGAAACCATGTGTCTGATACTGTAAAAAAATCATTTGTCTTCCTGCCAGAGTTAGGCTTGCAAACCAGAGGCTGTTTTCATTTTAAAAGAAATTCTACAACGAGGGAGGAATGAGACTGTGGCTCCTGGGAGTCCTCACCTACCCGCCCTCAACTCCTCTGGTTAGAAAGTATGCTAACAGCCTGCACGCAGCTGGTCGGTCAGCAAGGAGCATGCACTGGGCGAGACGGCCTATAGCTCATGTTCTGCTTCTCTATTTAACCACATGAGATGAACACTGAGTCAGGAGTGGTTTCTAGAGTCCTGGTTTCTAAGTTAACTCGATGTAATTGATATATTTACTGATAGTTTCATCCTTTAAAAAAATAATCTCATGCTGTCTATAGATAGACACAGTAGTCAAGAAAGACAAAAGAAAAGTAAAATGGGGTCTGGAATCCAGATAAATGTGGGAATATCAGTGTATCAAGTACATGCTGACATCCTAGCTAGATCATGACTTGGATTTGCCTCTAAGGTTTTCTGGTAGTTAATATTGAAGGGGGACACACAAAAACCCTGGTCATCTACAGCGGGGGCTGGCCTGAGGTCTGTTTTGGTAAATGAAGTTTTATTGGAGCACAGCTACATCCCACTGTTTACATACTGTCTACAGCTGCTGCAGCGGCAGAGCTGAGCAGCTGCAACAGAAACTCCAAAGCCTGTA
>JAVSCE010013033.1:0-15746 GCA_032199065.1 Smutsia gigantea | reverse complement strand
CCTTATTTTCTGCCTCTGGCCACTGCTGAAACTCTATCTTCACCCACAGTCTGCTTTTCTCCTATGAGGATGATAATTCAGGTTGGCCTCAGCTTGCTGTTTGGAGCCCTATTCACAGCAGTCTAAACTAAATGTTGTATGAGACAAGTTGAATGGAGTTGTGCCCAGCCCCTGTGAGTCAGATTAATCAAAGTGGCTCAAGTTGTGATGAACTCATGGGAAAAGTAACCAGAAACCAAGATGATATAAAAATGGAGGGGTGGATCCGGCTGAAGGACAAATATCTATGGGCTTTTTGCATTTCTGTATGTCTTGTGAGCAATGATACTGACATTTTTGTTGTGCCCTACCTTTTCAAGCTTGTTTCTAAGTAAAGAGAACTTTCCTGGGGAAAGGTTAGGCGGGGTTGCTTAGAGACCATTAGAAAAGATTTGGGCTTCCTAAACTCAGGGTTTCGTTTCTGTAATGAAACCACTGCACATATAGGCATTGCTTGGCTCTGTTCATGGCCCCCCGAGAGAGCTGGGGTTGGGGAACTGATCAGGACAGCGATGGCCCTCTGGTGGCTGCTATTGCTGTGAGTGAAATGCCAGCCCTTGTATCTGATCCAGGAGTCCCACATCTTCCAAAGTCTCCGTGGAACTATAACAGGGTAACTTGTCAATTTGCAAGGAGGGCAAACTCTCAGGCCCTTAGCAGTTCTTGACAGCTTAAAAAAAATCTCATACCATCATGTTTTTTGACAAAAAATATTTTAAGGAAACGTTTGTTTGAAGGCTTTGGAGCACTACTAAGATTGAAAGTTTTCAGGTCCAAGATCTGCAAGAGGATGGAAACCCAGAGAGGCGAGACCAGAATTGTAGTACTTTTCCATTTAGAATTGGTTTTTTGATCCATTTGCTTTAGTTCAACACCTTGGGGAGAAATAGAGTAAGATTAATTTCTCTTCGGTGTGGTAGTACACCCAGTCTTTGAATGAATCTTCCATGTATATCCTGAGGCCTCTCTTTTGATTAATCATTCTGGTTCTTTCCACAGTCCTTTGTAAGAAATGATTTTATCCCATTCTCAGTCCTGGTTTGCCTTTCTCCGATTAAGTTCCAGTTTGTTAATATCCCATGCAGAACATGGCACTCAGAAATGAGGGTAGTTCTAGTGAAATAATTGATGTTTTAGTAAGTGTAATAGTATGCTACCAGTGAAATGAATAAATTTTTCTAGAGGCATATAACAAAATATGTAACAATGAACATGGTATTGTCAAAGAATGTACTTATCTATTTTTCTTTTTATCTATCTATCTATCTTTCTATCTATCATCTATGTGCCTACCTGTCAATCTGTACTGGATTGAACAGTACCCTCCCAAAATTCATGTTCACATGGAACCCCAGAATGTGATCTTATTTGGAATAGGGTCTTTGCAGGATACAATTAGTTGAATTCAGAACACACTAGATTTCAGTGGGCCCTAAGTCCAATTATTGGTGTCCTTATAAGAAGGCCAAGTGAAGACACATACACACGGGAAAACTGCCATGTGCTGGCAAAGGAAGAGATTGGAATGATGCATCTACAAGCCAAGGAATGCCCAGGATTGCTGGCTACCATCAGAAGCTAGGGAGAGGCAAGGAAGGAGCTTTTAGGGAGAGCATGGTCCTGCCAGCATTTCATGTTGGACTTCCAGCCTCCAGAACTGTGAGAGAACAAATTTCATTGTTTAAAACCACCTAGTTTATGGTAATTTATTGGGGCAGCCCTAGGAAACTAACACATTCCCTAACTAAATTAATTTTCTATTGCTACTGTAACAAGTTACCACAAACAATTTATCCTACAGATCTGGAGGTCAGAGGTCCCAGTAGGTCAGCAGGGCTGCATGTCTCCTGGAGGCTCTAGGCAGAATCTGCTCCTTGCCCTTCCCAGCTTCTAGATGCCCTTATGTTCCTTAGCTCACAGCCCCCTTTGCATTAGTCCCTCTTCTTTGCCATCACATTTCCTCTGAATCTGAGCCTCCTGCCTTCTTCTTGTAAGAAGTTTTGCAATGACATTGGGTCCACCCAATATAATTCAGGGTAATCTGCCGACATCAGGTTCTTAATCAAATTTGCACAGTCCTCTTTGTCATGTAAGGTAATAATGACAGTGACTGGTGATTCAAACATGGACATCTTTTGGGGATTCTAGCTATCTGGCCAGCTATACATACAGGTGTATGAGAATGGGAATGAAAAATAGGAAGGAAATACCCCAAAATGTCAAAGTGATTATTTCTGTAAGATAAGATTTTTAGAAATTTTTTATGTAGTAATACATAAAATGTATGTTATGCCATTTATTGTGTCATGCATAAAATAAATGTTGTGCCATAATTTTGAATATTAATTAAAATTGACCTGAATGTCACAAAGAATAATCCACATACTCCTTGTTCTTCAAATTCCACTTGGATAAATATTGAATCAGTCGGGGTCTTAAACTTTGGAAAAAAAAAATATCCCTGGGCCGTGGTTAGGAGACCAGCTTTCTAGTCAGAAAGTTTGGCAGTTTCCTTTGATCCAATTCCATTGGATATATTTTTATATTTATTGGACTGTTCTTTTCTCCTTTACTTGTTCACAAGTGCATTGATGTCTGCTGCTGGTGTCAAGCACTGTTTTTGTAGACACTGGGGTCCCAGAAATGAGTTACACATTATTCCTCCTTCTAGGAGCACAGTCTAGTGAGGGAGACAGCTTGAGAACAAAGACTGTAGCATCATATGGTAAGTGCTGCAATAGCCAGGCGCCTCTGGCTGTTATAGGAGCAGAAAGGAGTCAGTGATGCACAGTCAGATGCCCAGTCATACCCCTGAGTGATACAATGATAAAGGAGTAATATTAAGTTTATTTTAAGTGAAAAGAAACAACTAAGAATTCTGGGAGACACAAACACAGTTTTATAGTCATAACATGACTCCTCTAAGACCTGCAAAAGCTTTAGGAGGTTTCCAGTTGGGCATACCCAGGGAAGGGCAAGCTCACTACCTGGGCTAGCTCCTCAAAGCTGGGACTTGCCCCAGGCTCTTTTCCCACGGACCTCTCCCTGACTAGTTCCTGTGCCTAGTGAGTAGGAAGCACTCAGTTGCTGAGAGTCAGCAGGGACAGAGCCAGTGGGCAGAAAGATCAGCTCTTGTGCCCATTAGTTAGCCCACGTGGGCCTAGGAGCTGTTATGCAAGAGTGACACCTGGGATTGCAAACAACCCTCCAGTTGTAGGCTGCCCGCGTCACTGAGCATCCCTCCACTGCTGGGGGTTCCTCTCCACCTGCTGACAGGGTGTTAAGTTCCCTGGTGCAGGTGCAGCTGGGCATGCTGCAGGAAATGGCCCACATATTCCCAGTCTTTGAGTACATGCTATGAGTCAGTTGAAGATTTAGAAAAATACATGCGACTTCCGGGAAGATGGCGGTGTGAGCAGGGCGGCAGAAATCTCCTCCCAACACTATATTTATCTACGAAAACACAGAAAATACATCTACTCCTAAAAGAGAGACGAGAATACACAGGAAAGCGCACAGCGTGCAGCTACACCTGAGATGACTCGGCACCCCAAGAGGCAGGTAAGATCCGGAGCCGCGACCTGGCGGGACCCGAGCCCTCCCCCACCCCAGCGCACCGGCGGGAGGAGAAGATTCAGAGCCGGGAGGGAGTGGAAGCACACCCCGCGAAGTAGCCAGCCCCGGTGATCTGCGCGGGGAGCGCTGACCCACATTGCGCAGTGCGGCGGAGATTGGAGAGACAGAGGGGCAGGATCTGAGCAGGGAACGCACCAGGGTGCTTGCAGCCGGCTCCCGGGAAGGAAAAAAAAAAAGCGCGCGCTTTCTTCAGCGGTCTTAAAGAGACAGGAGCCCAGCGGAGGAGCCGGATCGCCCCAGCACACTCAGCCCAGCAGGCTGGGAGTCCTGGGGAGTTTCAGACGCCTTAGCTGGCGACTGAGGAAGCGTAGCCATACTTAACACTTCTCACTGAGATCAACAGCCTCCTACTCGTTCCCACCCCTGCCAGAGCGATAAAGGGCCCTGCGGAGCGGCACAGTCACAGCTGTGGAATAGTGGGGCAACAGCGCCACCTAGAGCATTCCCACAGAATCTACGTCCGGTGGGCATTTTTTTCTTTTTTTTTGTTTTTTGTTTTGTTTTTGTTTTTTCTTTTCTCTTTTTTTTTCTTTTTTTTTCTTTTTTTCTTCTCTTTTTAAAGTCTTAAAGAGCCCAGCTGACATACGTGGCAACTATCAGTGACCAATTATACAGCCATGAAAAGACAGAGGAATATGGTTCAGACAAAAATCAACCAGACAACCCCAGAGAGGGAGTCTGAAGGGATGGAAATGCACAGCCTCCCTGAAAAAGAATTCAGAATAAAAGTCATAACCATGCTGATGGACCTACAGAGAAATGTGCAAGAGCTGAGGGAGGAAGTGAGGGAACTGAGGAAAGACAATACAGAAATCAGACAAGCGATCGACGGGCTTAACAGCAGAAGGGATGAGATGCAAGAGACTGTTAATGGAATAGAAAACAGAGAACAGGAGTACAGAGCAGCTGAGGCAGAGAGAGATAAAAGGATTTCTAGGAATGAAAGAATATTAAGAGAACTGTGTGACCAATCCAAACGGAACAATATTCGCATTATAGGAGTACCAGAGGAAGAAGAGAGAGAAAAAGGGATAGAAAGTGTCTTTGAAGAAATAATTGCTGAAAACTTTCCCTCGCTGGGGAAGGAAGTAGTCTCGCAGTCCACCGAAGCTCATAGATCTCCCAACACAAGGGACCCAAGGAAGACAACACCAAGACACATAATAATTAAGATGGCAAAGATCAAAGATAAAGACAGGGTATTAAAGGCAGCTAGAGAGAGAAAAAAGATCACCTACAAAGGAAAACCCATCAGACTATCATCAGACTTCTCAACAGAAACCTTACAGGCCAGAAGAGAATGGCATGATATATTTAACGTTATGAAACAGAAGGGCCTCGAACCAAGAATATTGTATCCAGCACGATTATCATTTAAATATGATGGAGGGATTAAACAATTTCCAGACAAACGAAAGTTGAGAGAGTTTGCCTCTCATAAACCACCACTACAGGATATCTTAAATGGACTGCTCTAGATGGAAGCACACCTAAGGCTAAAAAGATGTCACCAGAGAAAAAAAATCATAGCAAAGAAAGCAGACCATCCAAATACTAACTAAAGGCAAAGAATAAAACACCTATTATAGAAAGAATGGAGGAGGAGGAATAAGAAGGGAGAGAAAGAAAGAAACATCAGACTGTGTTTACAATAACTTAACAAGAAAGTTAAGTTAGATTGTTAGATAGTAAAGAAGCAACCCTTGAACCCTTGGTAACCACGAATCTAAAGCCAGCAATGGCAATAAGTACATACCTATCAATAATCACCCTAAATGTAAATGGACTGAATGCACCAATCAAAAGACACAGAGTAACAGAATGGATAAAAAAGCAAGACCCATCTATATGCTGCCTACAAGAAACTCACCTCAAATCCAAAGATATACACAGACTAAAAGTGAAGGGATGGAAAAAGATATTTCATGCAAACAACAAAGAGAAAAAAGCAGGTGTTGCAGTACTTGTATCAGACAAAATAGACTTCAAAACGAAGAAAGTAGCAAGAGATAAAGAAGGACATTACATAATGATAAAGGGGTCAGTCCAACAAGAAGATATAACCATTCTAAATATATATGTACCCAACACAGGAGCGCCAGCATATGTGAGACAAATACTAACAGAATTAAAGGAGGAAATAGACAGCAATGCATTCATCTTAGGAGACTTCAACACACCACTCACTCCAGAGGACAGATCAACCAGACAGAAAATAAGTAAAGACACAGAGGCACTGAACAACACACTAGAACAGATGGACCTAACAGACATCTACAGAACTCTACACCCAAAAGCAACAGGATACACATTCTTCTCAAGTGCACATGGAACATTTTCCAGAATAGACCACATACTAGGCCACAAAAAGAACCTCAGTAATTTCAAAAATATTGAAATCCTACCAACCAACTTCTCAGATCACCAAGGTATAAAACTAGAAATAAATTTTAGAAAGAAATCAAAAAGGCTCACAAATACATGGAGACTTAACAACACTCTCCTAATTAATCAATGGGTTAACGACCAAATCAAAACAGAAATCAAAGAATATATGGAGACTAATGACAACAACAACACAAAGCCACAACTTCTGTGGGACGCAGCAAAGGCAGTTCTAAGAGGAAAGTATATTGCAATCCAGGCCTATTTAAAGAAGGAAGAACATTCCCAAATGAATAGTCTAAAGACACAATTACTGAAATTGGAAAAAGAAGAACAAATGAGGCCCAAAGTCACCAGAAGGAGGGACATAATAAAGATTAGAGAAGAAATAAATAAAATTGAGAAGAATAAAACAATAGAAAAAATCAATAAAACCAAGAGCTGGTTCTTTGAAAAAATAAACAAAATAGATAAACCCCTAGCCAGACTCATTAAGAGAAAAAGAGAATCTACACACATAAACACAATCAGAAATGAGAAAGGAAAAATCACGACGGACCCCACAGAAATACAAAGAATCATAAGAGAATATTATGAGAATCTATATGCTAACAAGCTGGAAAACATAGAAGAAATGGACAACTTCTTAGAAAAATACAACCTTCCAAGACTGACCAAGCAAGAAACAGAAAAACTAAACAGACCAATCACCAGTGACGAAATCGAATTGGTAATCAAAAAACTACCCAAGAACAAAACCCCTGGGCCTGATGGATTCACCTCTGAATTCTACCAGACATATAGAGAAGAAATAACACCGATTCTCCTTAAAGTTTTCCAAAAAATAGAAGAGGAGGGAATACTTCCAAACTCATTCTATGAAGCCAGCATCACTCTAATACCAAAACCGGGCAAAGACCTCACCAAAAAAGAAAATTACAGACCAATATCCCTGATGAACGTAGATGCAAAAATACTCAACAAAATATTAGCAAACCGAATTCAAAAATACATCAAGAGGATCATACACCATGATCAAGTGGGATTCATCCCAGGGATGCAAGGATGGTACAACATTCGAAAATCCATCAACATCATCCACCACATCAACAAAAAGAAGAACAAAAACCACATGATCATCTCCATAGATGCTGAAAAAGCATTTGACAAAATTCAGCATCCATTCCTGATTAAAACTCTCAACAAAATGGGTATAGAGGGCAAGTACCTCAACATCATAAAGGCTATATATGACAAACCCACAGCTAACATCATACTTAACGGCGAGACGCTGAAAGCTTTTCATCTAAGATCGGGAACAAGACAAGGATGCCCACTCTCTCCACTGTTATTCAACATAGTACTGGAGGTCCTAGCCACAGCAATCAGACAAAACAAAGACATACAAGGCATCCAGATTGGTAAAGAAGAAGTCAAATTGTCACTATTTGCAGATGACATGATACTGTACATAAAAAACCCTAAAGATTCCATTCCAAAACTACTAGAACTAATATCTGAATTCAGCAAAGTTGCAGGATACAAAATTAACACACAGAAATCTGTTGCTTTCCTATACACTAATGATGAACTAACAGAAAGAGAAATCAGAAAAACAATTCCATTCACAATTGCATCAAAAAGAATAAAATACCTAGGAATAAACCTAACGAAGGAAGTGAAAGACCTGTACTCTGAAAACTACAAGACACTCTAAGAGAAATTAAAGAGGACACTAACAAATGGAAATGCATCCCATGCTCTTGGCTAGGAAGAATAAATATTGTCAAAATGGCTATACTACCTAAAGCAATCTACAGATTCAATGCAATCCCTATCAAACTACCAACAGCTTTCTTCAATGAACTGGAACAAATAATTCTAAAATTCATATGGAACCACAAAAGACCCCGAATAGCCAAAGCAATCCTGAGAAGGAGGAATAAAACAGGGGGAATTACACTCCCTGACTTCAAGCTCTACTACAAAGCCACAGTAATCAAGACAATTTGGTATTGGCACAAAAACAGACCCACAGACCAGTGGAACAGAATAGAAAATCCAAACATTAACCCAAACATATACAGTCAATTAATATTTGATAAAAGTGCCTTGGATATACAATGGGGAGATGACAGCCTCTTCAGCAGCTGGTGTTGGAAAAACTGGACAGCTACATGTAAGAGAATGAAACTGGACTACTGTCTAGCCCCATACACAAAGGTAAACTCAAGGTGGATCAAAGACCTGAATGTAAGTCATGAAACCATAAAACTCTTAGAAAAAAACATAGGCAAAAATCTCTTGGACATAAACATGAGCAACTTCTTCATGAACATATCTCCCGGGCAAGGGAAACAAAAGCAAAAATGAACAAGTGGGACTATATCAAGCTGAAAAGCTTCTGTACAGCAAAGGACACCATCAGTAGAACAAAAAGACATCCTACAGTATGGGAGAATATATTCATAAAAAACGTATCTGATAAAGGGTTGACATCCAAAATATATAAAGAACTCATGCACCTTAACAAACAGAAGCAAATAATCCAATTAAGAAATGGGCAGAGGACATGAATAGACACTTCTCCAAAGAAGAAATTCAGATGGCCAACAGGCACATGAAAAGATGCTCCACATCGCTAATCATCAGAGAAATGCAGATTAAAACCACAATGAGATATCACTTCACACCAGTGAGGATGGCCAACATCCAAAACACAAACAACAACAAATGTTGGCGAGGATGTGGAGAAAAGGGAACCCTCCTACACTGCTGGTGGGAATGCAAATTAGTTCAACCATTGTGGAAAGCAGTATGGAGGTTCCTCAAAAAACTCAAAATAGAAATACCATTTGACCCAGGAATTCCACTCTAGGAATTTACCCTAAGAATGCAGCATCCCAATTTGAAAAGGACAGATGCAGCCCTATGTTTATTGCAGCACTATTGACAATAGCCAAGAAATGGAAGCAACCTAAGTGTCCATCAGTAGATGAATGGATAAAGAAGAGGTGGTACATATACACAATGGAATATTATACAGCCATAAGAAGAAAACAAATCTACCATTTGCAACAACATGGATGGAGCTAGAGGGTATTATGCTCAGTGAAATAAGCCAAGCCGAAAAAGGCAAGTATCAAATGGTTTCACTCATATGTGGAGTATAAGAACAAAGAAAAAATACTGAAGGAACAAAACAGCAGCAGACTCACAGAACCCAAGAACGGACTAATAGTTACCAAAGGGAAAGGGACTGGGGAAAATGGGCGGGAAGGGAGGGATAAGAGGGAAAAAGGGGCATTACGATTAGCAAATGTAATGTTGGGGGGGCACGGGAGGGCAGTACAACTCAGAGAAGACAAGTAGTGATTCTATAGCATCTCACTACGCTGATGGACAGTGACTGTAATGGGGTTGGTGGGGGGGACCTGATGAAGGGGTAGTTTAATAACCGTAATATTGCACATGTAATTGTAGATTAATGATAATAAAATAAATTATATTAAAAAAAAGAATGTGTTTTCATTGACCTCAGTATTGTATTTTCTCAATTCACTGTAACAACTTTAGTTTAAAATGACTCTTCCTAATTACTAAAAAATGGCTAACATTTTTATTTCTGCATTTTTTCATTTTGCTATAACTTCTCTGTATTTCTATTGCTTCTTTCAGTCTCTAAGACAATAAAGTACAAGTTGCGGAATAAAGCAATCTTCTAAATACCACTGGGATGTTTCAGACTACAGAAGTCGGACAATTCTGACAATATGCCTCACATATTTTTTAATAAAGGGGATTTCTAATTTTAGACTAATCTTTGTCTTAGAACAATAAGGTTGTGAGTAACATAACATCAGCGTGGCCTCTCAACAATTCCTTTCACTGGGAAATGTGTTTATGTGTTCCTAGTAACACTATAAATTCCTCATTGGGGATCTTTGAAGATGACATTAAGGTTTACTGCGTAAGAATCTTATGGTTATTTTACATAACTCAGTTTTGGAACGTGATAAAGAACAGAGAACTTCTAAGAGCTATTTTGCTTTGGTAAATGTGTGCTGTTGAGATCACATGAAAAGGTGTATCTCTGCAGACTATGGAACGATGAGACAGCATGTATAAAGCTGAGTTTATACCTTCAGGTAATTCTCCTTTGCAAACTAAAAAGATATTCAGTAATCAGCTACCACTAATGTGTCTTCAGGATAATATATTCTTGTCTTAAACACAGCAATTTTTTTCTGCTAACATATTCCTTCACTTAGATCTCTATCTACCGCTCAATTATATATGCATGGGTTCATGCTTTCACATTGTGTTTTATTCACACCTTCCACTACACTTGAAACACTTAATCCAACAGTGTATTATTTATCTCTGCTGAGCATTGTGTTCATACAGGTACAAGCTTATCCAAGAACTTACTAAACACCACATAATTACAGGTCAACATACACGCTTGTTTTGTATGCACTTGTCAAAGTAAACACTTAGTTCAGTACAAAGAAATGTCAATAAAGCAGCTTTAAAAAAATTTAATTGAGTGTGTGATTGATTTGTCCATTGAGATTGGTCAAAATATCACTCAATGAAAAGAAATTTTGGGAGACAAATATACTAACATAGTCCATTTGGAAGAGTACTTTTCAATCAGTTTGCAGGTAAAGCTCCTCTTCCCAGATACTAAGAGAAAGGGAAAAGTCTGGTATATCTAAGTGACTGAAGTCTTATTTTTGAGCTTAGTAAACTTATACATGGGTACCACCAGCGTGTTGTCTGGATGAGAGGAGAGGCCTGCTGCTCTCTCTTGCATGCTTACAACATGGGTCTGGTCAGTGGTAAGCAAAAAGACATTGCAGCTTCAAGATGGAACATTATGCTGGCTACTTTGACACATGCCACTCCCTTGCTTTTCCTTGAATTAGGAAATGCAAATATTTACTAACTCTTCTTCTATTTTGAAGACACTGCAGAGGCAACTCATGTTGGTGCTTACTAGTTCTGGGAGCTTACATGTTTTAAATTTCATGAAAGCAAAATTTCTGGAAGGTAGGCCCTGATACATCATCACAAAAATTGGTCAGTGGAGGAAGGTAACTTCTCTATGCAATTCAGTAATATTCTTTTTCTTTTTAGTGGGGGATTAAATCTTTTGTAACCTTTTCAAGCTTTTGCTGCCTTTCTAATTTCAAGTGACAAGTTAAATGCTAATGCAATTGATAGGGGTGAGCGACTGGTCAATGACCAGCCTGATCAGACTACATAATGCAGCTAAAATTGCTAAAATATGCAGGCCCATTGCAATTTTGACAGAAAACAGTTTTCTGTAGGGTTTTATATTTCCCTGGGTGATATTAAAAGCTAGAAATGTTGTAAGTACCACATTTCTTTTGAGAAAAGTTGGGAGACCTAAGCAACCTAAACTTCAAGGTAAAAAAAAAAATACATATATGTGTGTGTATAATTCTTGAAATTTTATCTGTGTCTGTTTTGGATGGGAAGTTTGATTGTAAAGTATGATAGACACAAGACAAGAGGCCCAAAAAAGAGACACATGCAAAGATCCACATAGCCAAACTGAGATGGGACTTCAGCTCTTCAAGAAATGGACTCTTAAACCAATCAGGAATCACTCGATCAACCCTAACTTGCCTGACAGAACCAGCCATCCCCCAAAGCAGAGTTAACTTTGCAGTGACCAGCTTACTTTTTGCCTCATATAAATTCTGTGTTCCCACCCTCTTCTCCCTATAAAATCTGTTCATTTTGTACATCTTCTAAGAGATCCTTCCTTTCTGCTAGATTGGATGCTGCCTGATTTGAATCAATTTTTGCCCAAATAAACTCTTGAAAATTGTAATATGTATCAATTTATCTTTCAACACATGTAACTCTGCAGTCTGAAGACTCTTATTCCCTTTGTTCCCACAATGAAATTAGAAGTTATACTAGGTAAGAACCTATTCTTTTCACTAAGCCCCAGGTCCTCTGCAACAGATTAATCTGGACATTCTGAGCAGTTACTTAGTGATGTAGTGGTAGGCAATGGGAGTGAGGAAAGGTTGTGTGCAAAATGGTGTGGTTCATCTAAGATCCCAAATTTACATTTATTTCTGTAACTTTGGCAAGGCCCAGAATGTCTGTCAATGGCTAGCATGATGAATATGCACCTATTAGTATCTGATTTCTAAAGCAACTCATTTCTTTTTACTGTATCCTTTCTATTTCTATGAGATGTTGCTTGCTTTCTTGCCTTCTACTTAGAAAACCAGATTACTGTTAGCCCATATTCCACCTTTGTATTAAAAGGAAAAAGCACCATTGCTTCTGGATCCATTCAGCACCATACTAGGCCTTAGGGTGGGACTGGCTATGCAATTTGTGGGGCCCAGTGCAAAAATAAAAATATGGGGTTCTTTGTCAAGAAATTATGAATAATTTCAAGACAGTGATGATAGACCATTAAACTAAGTATAGGATCCTTCTAAATCTGGGTCTGTTGACTGTAGGCTGACTGTCCATGAAGTTGACATTGGCTCATGTTTTGGTCAATGGGGCAAAAGGTAGATTTTGAACCATATGTGCCCATTCAGGCAGAGTGTAGAGCCTGGTTAATCAGTCTGTGATAGATTCTATTCCAGGAATCCACTGTATAATTCCAGAGGAATTATATAAATTAAATGCATTTTAAGATGGTATTAATTCTAATTCATAATTTTGGCTGGGGTATGTTTCTGGACTCTCACCCTAGATTTCTGAGCCTGCCTAGTTCCCCAGAGCATTCCCAGATGTAGGTTGGTAAGTGGTGAATGGAGCATGGAGCAACTTCTCTTGCGCATCCAGCAAGGCACCCAATCAAAATGGTGGGTGGCTCATTCGTGATTCATTTTCATTGCTTAGTCATTCCAGTAGGAGATGGTGTACTTTAGCAGATTAGATCCAAAGTCAGATCTGAGTATGAATTCAAATGACTTCTTGATTGGGAATTTTTGGCCAAATTACTTAAATCATTAAGTCCTTCATCTGAAAAAAATGGGGAAAATATCCACAATATAGAATAACTCAGATAAGCTTCTAGGATAGGAATTCAGTAAATAATATCTCTGATTATGGTAAAATAAACTCAGTATATTTCTCTTAATGGCAAAGAGTCTATGTTAATAACTGAGCTTTTTGGTTAAGGATGTCTTAAGTTATCACAAAAGATTCCTTGCATTATGAAATAGAATCCCTTAAGTAAAGGAAATTAAGACCCTTTTTTAAGAAGAGAAGGGGTTATGAAATCAAACAGTGTGAATGTCAAACCTAAAAGTGGCATGAAGATTTTCTCTAATAATGCTGTAATGGGAGCTTAAATGAGGATTGCAATCATTTCCTGTGTGACTGTGTTTTATGCGAGAGAATTTTTCTTGTTATAACTGTACTTTCATTTAGAAGACCAGTTATTCAGTTATTTAAATATGCATCAGCAAGGAAATTTAGAGACTTACTGTGGATGAGCAATACAAAGGTAAATAACTAGTATTCTATGAAGAGAAAGCAAAGATTTTAATCTGGAAAGCCTTGAGTGTTAGCCAATTAAAATATTTGCATGGTGAAAAATGATTTCCATAGCAATGGGAACTTGGAGGTCTCAAAACGATTTAATTGTAACATTTCATCTAATTTCCTAATACATTTCATCTTGATGAGAGGCCAAAAATTCATGTAATATCAAAGATATAAATATCAGTGGATAAATTTTTGCCAGAAACATACAATTTAAGTATAGAAAACATGGTATATTGGATATAGTACAGCATTTGGATCTAAACAGACCTTGCTAAAATTCTGACCCCCAACATTAAATAATTCATTTGTAATTTAGCAAACCACTTAATTTCCCTGACCTTAGATTCTTCATTCTTAAAATTAGGGTAAAAATGCTCACTTTATAAGAATTGAATTAAGATTGGAATATCATATATGTAAATGACCTTCCATCATAATTCTTACTCAATAAATGATAACTGTTGGTATTTATCAACATTAATAATAAGTTCAGGACATATTTCACTTTTATATTTTCACTGTATCTTCCAAAATAGATTGTTAGTTTTTTGTGGGAGGATATCATAGCAAAACTCCTTTGTTTCCCCCAAAACCCTCAGCACAATTTTGATTAGCTAACAACTACTTAATAAAGGACTGCTGGAAAACAAACATGATTATGTTTAACAATGAAAGCATTCTCTCTCTATGGTAGGGGTTGAAAATCCTAATATCTGAAAAATAAGAGGGATGAGGACCTGGAATGTTTCCTTATGCAATATTACTCACTGTCATCCAGACACACATTGTTTGCATGTACATCTCAAACAAATATTCTCCATTTCACCAAGACACAGTCTTTCCTGTTTTTATAAATTCAGAATGGTCTCAGTCTTCAACTTTCCCACATTTTATAAAGTCATAGATTCAAGAGTATTTTATTTTCCTCTTAACTCAAAGATTGAGAAAGTGTACAAGTACAGTGATAAACAATACTTGATGATCTATCACAATTTCAGCGGGCAATGTGAAATGATAACAGCAAACCAGACAGCTCATGCCCCATCCAAAGGAACAACCACACTTCAGCCTTAGCCAAATGTTAATAGTGAGATGTGGGCCCAGTATTGCTAAAGGAGCTTATTTTTCAAGACTATATGGAAATTCAATTTTTGGTGAAATTATCTTAATTAGAACCTAATTAGTTTCATTTTAACATGCCTACCAGCATTGTGTAGACAAAGCCAAACATTTCTAGGACTGACTCCACCTAATAGGTCACCATTTTACAGTCTCTGGTTTAAGGAGTGGTGGATCTTTGTTAGGAGAATCTATAACCAAATCTCTTAAAAGACATGACTATATGGCCAGCTGGTTGGACTGGTGGGTCAGTAGCCACTTCTACCTAGGATGGAGTAGCAATGAGGAAATTAGTATACACATTCTTATTTCTAGATAAAAACCATAGGGTGACTATATGTCAGTTCCTACCTGTATCCATAAAAATAGTTTGTGATTATTGGAAAACTTTAAAAAGCTGAAGACCTGTTCCCTACTTACTGCCCTTTCCATTGCCAATCACTCTTTTCTCTTCATTACAAGCTCCTCTATATGCTACTCCCACTTTGAAAATTAGAAACAGGTGAAAAAAATGGAGGAAGAGTCAAAACACAGGACAAGTTAAATTCTGATAATAGTTATGAACTATTTTCTTAATTGGCCTAAGTGTCTGGATTTCTATGATTACTACTGACTGGTTGGAATTAGTCAAACTAGCAGTGATTAATGTATTTTTTAGACCATTCCTAATTGCAAAGGGTAAAAAGAAATTCTTCTTTACTCCTGCCACTGGAGTGTCTCAAAAGGATACATGATGAGATAAAGAAGACAGAAATGAGCCTCAGTGGCCAAGGAGTAAGGTTTTATGGAGGAACAGAATGCTGTTCTTCTGGTTCAGAAAGAAAGGTCTCTGTCAGCAACTTTGGTGACACTCTGAGCATTTGTCCCCTGAAACAGGCATTCAGCTCTCCCACTACAATTATGCTACTCCTGTTACTCTCTCAGCTTTACTCTCAAAATGTTTGTAATCTACTATTAAATTTTTCTGTGCTCTGCTTACTATTTCATAATTGCTACTACACTACCGACTT
>JAVSCE010013032.1:0-14907 GCA_032199065.1 Smutsia gigantea | reverse complement strand
ACTGATGGACACTTAAGTTGCTTCCATTTCGTGGCTATTGTAAATAGTGCTGCGATAAACATAGGGGTGCATCTATCTTTTTCAAATTTGGCGGCTCCATTCTTAGGGTAAATTCCTAGGAGTAGTATTCCTGGGTCAAATGGTATTTCTGTTTTGAGTTTTTTGAGGAACCTCCATACTGCCTTCCACAATGGTTGAACTAATTTGCATTCCCTCCAGCAGTGTAGGAAGGTTCCCTTTTCTCCACATCCTCGCCAACATTTGTTGTTGTTTGTGTTTTGGATGTTGGCCATCCTCACTGGTGTGAGGTGATATCTCATTGTGGTTTTAATCTGTATTTCTGTGATGATTAGCGATGTGGAGCATCTTTTCATGTGCCTGTTGGCCATCTGAATTTCTTCTTTGGAGAAGTGTCTATTCATGTCCTCTGCCCATTTCTTTAATTCAGATTATTTTGCTTTCTGTTTGTTAAGGTGCATGAGTTCTTTATATATTTTGGATGTCAACCCCTTATCAGATAATGCCATTTATGAATATATTCTCCATACTGTAGGATGGTCTTTTTGTTCTACTGATGGTGTCCTTTGCTGCAGACGCTTTTCAGCTTGATATGTTCCCAACTTGTTCATTTTTGCTTTTGTTTCCTCTTGTCCAGGGAGATATGCTCATGAAGAAGTCGCTCATGTTTATGTCCAAGAGGATTTTTGCCTCTGTGTTTTTCTGAGAGATTTATGGTTTCATGACTCTACATTCAGGTCTTTTGATCCACCTTGAGTTTACCTTGTGTATGGTTAGACACTAGTCCAGTTTCATTCTTTTGTTGTGGCTATCCAGTTTTTCCAACACCAGCTGCTGAAGAGGCCGCTCATCTCCTATTGTACATCCAAGGTCTTTATCAAATATTAATTGACCATATATGTTTGGGTTAATATCTCAACTCCTATTCTGTTCCACTGGCCTATGGGTCTGTTCTTGTGCCAGTACCAAATTGTCTTGATTACTGTGGCTTTGTAGTGGAGCTTGAAGTTGGGAAGCGATATCTCCCCTGCTTTATTCTTCTTTCTCAGGATTGCTTTGGGTATTCGGGGTCTTTTGTGGTTCCATATGAATTTTAGAATTTGTTCCAGTTCATTGAAGAATGCTGTCAGTATTTTGATAGGAATTGCATTGAATCTGTAGATTGTTTTAGGCAGGATGGCCATTTTAACAATATTAATTCTTCCTACACAAGAGCATGAGATGAATTTCCGTTTATTAGTATCCTCTTTGATTTATCTTAGGAGTGTCTTGTAGTTGTCAGCGTAAAAGTCTTTCACATCCTTGGATAGGTTTATTCCTAGGTATTTTATTCTTTTTGATGCAATTGTGAATGGAACTCTTTTCCTGATTTCTCTTTCTGCTAGCTCATCATTACTATATAGGAATGTAACAGATTTCTGTGTATTAATTTTGTATCCTGCAACTTTGCTAAATTCAGATATTTGATCTAGTAGTTTTAGAGTGGATTCTTTAGGGTTTTTTATGTACAATGTCATGTCGTCTGCAAACAGGGACAGTTTTACTTCTTCCTTGCCAACAATCTGTATGCCTTTTATTTCTTTGTGCTGTCTGATTACCATGGCTACGACCTCCAGAACTATGTTGAATAAATGCAGGGAAAATGGGCATCTTTGTCTTGTTTCCAATCTTAAAGGAAAAGCTTTCAACTTCTCACTGTGAAGTATAATGTTGGCTGTGGGTTTGTCATATATGGCCTTTATTATGTTGAAGTACTTGCCCTTTATACCCATTTTTTTGAGAGTTTTTGTCATGAATGGGTGTTGAATTTTGTCAAATGCTTTTTCAGCATCTATGGAGATGATCATGTGGGTGTTCTCCTTTTTATTGATATAGTGGATGATGTTGATGGATTTTCAAATATACCATCCTTTCATCCCTGCGATGAATCCCACTTGATCATGATGTATGATCCTCTTGATGTATTTTTGAATTCAGTTTGCTAATATTTTGTTGAGTATTTTGCATCTGTGTTGATCAGGTATATAGGTCTGTAATTTTCTTTTTTTTGTGGGGTCTTTGCCTGGTTTTGGTATTAGAATGATGCTGGCTTCATAGAATGAATTTGGAAGTATTCCCTCCTCTTCTCTTTTTTGGAAAACTTTAAGGAGAATGGGTAATATGTCTTCTCTAAATGTCTGATAAAATTCAATGGTGAATCCATCTGGTCCGGGAGTTTTGTTGTTGGATTGTTTTTTGATTACCAATTCAATTTTATTGCTGGTAGTTTGTCTGTTTAGATTTTCTGTTTCTTCCTGGGTCAGTCTTGGAAGTTTGTATTTTTCTAGAAAGTTGTCCATTTCTTCTAGGTTATCCAGTTTGTTAGCATATAGATTTTCATAGTATTCTCTAATAATTCATTGTATTTATGTAGTGTCCATCGTGATTTTTCCTTTTGAATTTCTGATTCTGTTTATGTGTGTACCTTCTCTTTTTTTCTTAATAAGTCTGGCTAGGGTTTATCTGTTTTGTTTACTTTCTCAAGGAACCAGCTCTTGGTTTCATTAATTTTTTCTATTGTTTAATTCTTCTCAATTTTATTTATTTCTCCTCTGATCTGTATTATGTCCCTCCTTCTGCTGACTTTGGGATTCATTTGTTATTCTTTTTCCAATTTCAATAATTATGAATTTAGACTTTTCATTTGGGATTGTTCTTCCTTCTTTAAATTGCCCTGGATTGCTATATACTTCCCTCTTAGAACTGCCTTCGCTGCAACCCACAGAAGTTGGGGCATTGTGCTGTTGTTTTCATTTGTCTCCATATATTGCTTGATCTGTTTTAATTTGGTCATTGATCCATTGATTATTTGGGAGCATGTTGTTAAGCCTCCATGTTTTTGTGTGCCTTTTTGTTTTCCTTGTACAATTTATTTCTAGTTTTATACCCTTGTGATCTGAGAAGTTGGTTGGTACAATTTCATTCTTTCTGAATGTTCTGAGGCTCCTTTTGTGGCCTAGTATATAGTGTATTCTGGAAAATGTTCTTTATGCACTTGAAAAGAATGTGTATCCTACTGCTTTTTGGTGGAGTTTTCTGTAGATATCTGTTAGGTCCATCAGTTCTAAGATGTTCAATGCCTCTGTTTCCTTACTTATTTTCTGTCTAGTTGATCTGTCCTTTTGAGTGAGTGGAGTGTTGAAGTCTCCTAAAATGAATGCATTACATTCTATTTCCCCTTCTAATTCTGTTAGTATTTGTTTCACATATGTAGGTGCTCCTGTGTTGGTTGCATAGGTATTTAATAATGGTTATATCTTCTTCTTGGACTGACTCCTTTATCATTAAGTAATGTCCTTTGTCTCTTGTTACTTTCTTGTTTTGAAGTCTATTTTATTTGATACAAATACTGCAACTACTGCTTCTTTCTCCCTATTAGTTGCATGAAATATCTTTTTCCACCCCTTCACTTTCAGTATGTGTATGTCTTTGGGTTTTAAGTGAGTCTCTTGTAGGCAGCATATAAACGGGTTGTGCTTTTTTATCCATTCATTGACTCTATGTCTTTTGATTGGTGCATTCAGTCCATTTACATTTAGGGTGATTATCGATAGGTATGTACTTATTGCCATTGCAGGCTTTAGATTCATGGTTACCAGAGGTTCAAGGTTAACTTCCTTACTATCTTAGTGTCTAACTTAACTCACTTAGTGTGCTATTATAAACACAATCTAAAGGTTCTTTTTTTCCCCTCCTTTTCTTCCTCCTCCATTCTTTCTATATTAGGTATCATATTCTGTACTCTCTGTATATTCCTTTTTATTACCTCTTGTGACAGCTATTTAACCTTAGGAACACTTCCATCTATAGCAGTCCCTCCAAAATATACTGTAGGGATGGTTTGTGGGAGCTAAATTCTCTCAGCTTTTGCTTATCTAGAAATTGTTTAATCCCTCCTTCAAATTTAAATGATAATCTTCCCAGATAAAGTATTCTTGGTTCGAGGTCCTTCTTCTTCATTGCATTAAATACATCATGCCACTCCCTTCTGCCTGTAAGGTTTCTGCTAAGAAGTATGATGATAACGTGAAGGGCTTTCCTTTGTATGTGATCTTATTTCTCTCTCTGGCTGCTTTTAATAGTCTGTCCTTATCTTTGATCTTTGCCATGTTAACTATTATATGTCTTGGTGTTTTCCTCCTTGGGTCCCTTGTGTTGGGAGATCTGTGCATCTCCATGGCCTGAGAGACTATCTCCTTCCCCAGATTGGGGAAGTTTTCAGCAATTACTTCCTCAAAGACACTTTCTATCTCTTTTTCTCTTCTCTCTCTTCTTCTTCTGGTACCCCTACAATATGAATATTGTTCCGTTTGGATTGGTCACACAGTTCACTCTGTATTCTTTCATTCTTAGAGATCCTTTTTTCTCTGTGCCTCAGCGTCTTTGTATTCCTCTTCCCTAATTTCGATATCATGTATCATCTCCTCCACTATATCTAATCTGCTTTTAATACCCTCCATTGTGTTCTTCAATGATTGGATCTCCGTCCTAAATTCATGCCTGAGTTCTTGAATATTTTTCTGTACCTTCATGATCATGTTAATGATTTTTATTTTGAAATCTCTTTCAGGCAGATTCATGAGGTCGATTTCATTTGAATCTTTCTCAGGTGTATTCATAATTTTGCTTTGAACCAAGTTCCTTTGACATTTCCTAATTTCTCTCTGGTGCCCTCTAGTGCCCAGAAATTCTACTCTCTGGAGCTGTTCAGGCCCTGGAGCAATGTCAGGGGTCGCAGTGGAGCAGTGTTGGTGCTTGGGGGGGAGGAAAGAGCTGTTCCTGCTTCCAGGCTGCTGTACCTGTCTCCACTACCAGAACCAGTGGGCCAAACACACAGGTGTAAGCCTCTATGCTTTGTGTTCGTAGCTTCCATAATTGGGGCTTCCCTCTGGCTGGCCTGACGCCATGGCAGGGGTTCCCAGTTTGCAAGCCTGAGCCAGGTGCAGGCTAGCCAGAAGGAAGACACCGCAGGCTGCATTTCACACTGGGGGCCTTGGGGCTGCATAGCCAGCCAGGGGTATGGAGCACCTGAAGATCATTTAAGCTCCCAACCTGCTGGGCAGAGTGCACCCAGACAATTTTGTCTACCTGCCCTTTCTCCTGAGCAGTAAGCTCTGTGCAATCCTTGCCCCTTTATCAGCCCTCTCACTTTTAGGAAGTCTCTCTGATTGTCCACCCAGACCAGCGGGATATGAATCCCTGTTTTCCACAAGCATCTGGAATCTCCGTCTCTCCAGGTATTCCACCTGTATTAGCTTTCCAACCACACTAAATCACCAGAGCACCATGCAGTGTAGGTTCATGCTCCCAAAGCAGATCTCCAGGGCTAGGTGTTCAGCAGTCCTAGGCCTCCACTTCCTCCCTGCTCTGTGTCTCTTCCTCCCGCCATTGATCTGGGGTGGGGGAAGGGCTTGGCCCTTCAGGGTCACAGGTTTGGTACATTAACCTGTTCCGTGAGGTCTGCTCTTTTCTCCAGGTGTATGCAGTCTGGTGCAGCCTTCTTTCCTGTTGCTCTTTCATGATTAGTTGTATTAAATTATATTTTCGTATTATACGTGGTTTTAGGAGGAGGCCTCTTTCTCACCTCTCATCCTGCCATCTTTAAACCCACCAAGATCTCCTGTGTTGCTTATTTTTAGATTGGATTTTTTTTTTTTTGGTGTTGAGTTGTATGAATTCTTTATGTATTTTGGCTATTAGTCTCTTATCTGATATGTCATTTGAAAATATATTGTCCCGTAGAATATGCTGCCTTTTTGTTTTGCTCATGGTTTCTTTTGCTGTGCAGAAATTTTTTTAGAGTGATCTACTCCTACTTGTTGATTTTTGCTTTTCCTTCCCTTGCCTGGGGAGACAGCCAGAAAAAAAATATGAATGGTGATATTCCAGAGTTTACTACCTATGTTTTTTTCTAGGAGTTTTATGGTTCAGGTCTTATATTTAGCTCTTTGATCTGTTTTGAGCTTACTTTTATGTATGATGTAAATCAGTGATCCAGTTTCATTATTTTGAATGTAGCTTTCCAGTTACCTTAAAACCATTTACTGAAGAGTCTTTTCTCCATAGTGTATTCTTGCCTCCTGTATCAATATTAATTGACCATATAAGCATGGGTTTATTTCTAGGCTCTCTGTTCTGTTGATCTATGGGTCTGCCAGTATCATACTGTTTTAATTACTATTAGCTTTATAGTATAGTTTGATACCAAGAAGTATGATACCCCCAGCTTTGTTCTTGTTTCTCAAGATTGCTTGGGTTATTAGGGGTTTTTTTGTGTAAATGATTTCATTCTTTGAATGAACCTGTGTGCCTGGGCTATGACCTGCACTGGTGCCTCTCATTTGTTTGTCTCTCTAACCTTTGGTGACACTGAAAGGCCAACAGAGTCTGGAGTTGGGTATTTCTCTTCCCCCAAATTAAGCTCTGGTAAAACAGCTTTCTTTATTTACGGACAGACATTTGTTAATGAGAACCAAGCTCTGAACATATTTCATGGGTACTTTTCCCCTCCCCTTGCCCAAAGCATGAGGGAACTGCTCTCCAATTTTCACTGTGAGGATCTGGAGAGGTTTCCGGAGGTAAAACTCATGTAAATGTGCAGCTCATCTAAGGCTGAGCCTTGAGGAGTTTTTCTCTCCAGATGATTAATGCCCAGTCTCCAGCTTTTAGTCAATTAACCTTTAAGTGTTCCTACTGATACTGCCTTCAGCTCTGGGCATCTTCTCCCTGTAAAAGCTGTGATTCTCTGTATTCTCCTATCTCCAGTTTTCAGAGTGGTGATTTCCCTGTGACCTCAGTTCTCTGAGAGATTGAAGAATTGTTGATTTTCAGGGTTTGTTTGTTTTTTTAGATTTTATGTTGGAAGGAAGTAGTGTCATCCAAACTCTTTAAATGTCAGAAAAACTCATTTCATATTTTTTTTCAGCAAACTTCTTGGTTGTTTGCACATTTAAAAATATTAAACCATTCTGAACTTCATTAATTTTTCCATTGGAAAAAAATTTAGGGTATAGATGAGAGGCTAGAAGGTCTGACTTAAATTACAGATATCATGACTAATAGTGCATCTTTGCACTAAGACTGTAGGAACATAATAAACCTATCTTTGTAGCAGGTCTTCTTCTAAAAAATGAGAGTACAGGCACACATCCTTTTATTGTGCTTTGCTTTATTGCACTTCAATTTATTGTGCTTCACAGATACTGTGTTTTTTACAAATTGAATGTTTGTGGCAACAATGCTTTGGGCAAATTTACCCATTTTTCCAACAGCGTTTGCTTACTTTGTGTCTCTGTGTCACCCTTTGGTAATTCTCACAGTACTTCAAACTTTTTAATTATTATAATATTTGTTAAGATGATCTGTGATCAATAATTACAATGCACTGAAAGCTCAGAGGATGGTTAGCAATTTTTAAAAAAGTACTTTTTAATTAAGGTACATACATTATTTTTAGGTGTAATGCTATTGCACACTTAATAAACTACAGTATAGTGAAAACAAGTTTTATATGCACTGGGAAGGCAAAAAATTCATTTGGCTCCCTTTATTGTGATATTTGCTTTATTTGGGTTGTCTAGAACTGAACCCCAGTAAGTCAGAGGTATGCCTTGTAACAATAATTTTCCTACACAAATATGTAAGTGATCATATGCTCTCTTATTTGATAAATAGACATGAGACTGGAGATTGGGAAACTAAGTTCTGTAGCACAAATCCAGTTCACTACCTGTTTTGATTGTTTATTAAAACATAACCATGCTCATTTATATGCTTATTGTGTGTGTAGTTTCTTTTCATTACAATGACACACATGATGAGTGGTTGTGACAGAGACTGTATGGAACACAAAATATAAAATAACAACTAGCTTTTTACATAAAAGGTTTGCAGAGCCATGATCTAGACCAGTTGAACTTCTTCCACCACTATGTAAGTTAGCGGTTCTCAATTTTACCAGATATCAGAACCTAGAGGGTTTCTTGGAGTACAGATTGCTGAACCTCAACTCCAGAGTTTGTCATTAGGCAGATCTTGGGTGGAGCCTGAGAATTTGCATTTCTAACAAATTGTCAGGTAATGCTGATGCTGCAGGTTCAGGAACCAGCAGAGAACCACTGACCTAAGCTATTCTACAGAAGAACTATAAATATCCTAAGACTTTGAAGTTTACATCTATTTTCTTTTTCCTGAGTTCTGATGAACTTATTTTGTTTTGTTTTGTTTAAGTTACAGAAAAAGGAATCTCTAAACTCAGGGACACAGCTGAGAGTACTAGAAAGACTAAACATGGCCTCACCTGAAATCTCACCAGTTTATCCCATGTCTCTACCTATGTCAGCCACTAAATGGTCTCAGCTTCCTCCTTCCTCCAAGTGTCTCCCAGGAGTTTCCCCAGGCAGTGACTCCACCATCATGTGTTAGAACCAGAGTCTTTTACAGTCTTCTTACTGTGGTAAGAGCAAATATTTTGTAATACTGAGCTGCTAATCTGTAGATAATAACTGAAAGCTACAGGAGGCTCTGTTTGTGAAGTTAGGAGTTAACACAGTTTTCTACAGGGAGGTTTTTCCTTTTGACAATGTCCAAATTCTCATACCATGAATTAGATATTCATTCTTGACTTAGTCATTATAGAAATGTGTGTGCATTTCTACATATTGGTTTTAGGGGTATAAGCTGATCCTGTCACTGCATTTAAGATGACAAAAAATGCATTTTAAATATCAACTGTACAACTTTCTCTCACATTTATTTATTTATATTTTAAATGGTGTAAAATAGATTATATTAATTATAGCTTTTAACCAGACTTCTTAAAATGTCATAAATTCAATTACATAAGTATCTATAGAGCACTTGCTATATACAAGACCACTGAGAAATATAAATTAAAAAATTGGTAAGGGACTGACTTGTTTTGATGCATTTATATGAAGAAAAGAGATAATTAATATAAATAATACTAGAAATAATAAGTAAACTAGTGTATAAATAATATGCAGGCTAAGATAAATGTTCTTAAAATATATGAATGCATGTAATTAAAGGAGAGGAGAAACACCTGTGGCAATGGAAATGAGCCAGTTATTTTGACAATGTAATACTGGCCATGGGTGTTGAACAGTAGCAGTATTTCCACCAGTAAGCATGTTGGATGAGGTCATTTAACTAATAGAGACAGCATGAACAGAAGCAAGGAGTCAGAAAAGTGTGAACTTTTCAGGATTGTAGGTGCTTATGTTTGGCTGTAGTTATACAGGGGAGAAATATGTGATGAAACTAATCAATGTAGATTTTGTGGAATATTTGGTTAATTTAGGTTGGGATAAGTAGCAATATTTGAGCAGGAAATGATTTCAAAGTACAAGAAAAGTACATTTGAAAAGAGATAAAGTACAAGATGCCCAATCTGGCAAGGAGTTTTTGTGCTATATGGGAATAAATTGCAAAATAAAATTATGAGCATCAGAAAAAGGGTGTCAGAAGTTACAGAGGAGAAATTCAGTACCATATACATGGAATATATATATCATTGTGTAGAGTCAGAGGTTTAATACAGATCATTCCAGGTTTGTATACAATTATAAGTATATAGTTAGAAAAAATGCTTGAAAAATCAAAGTATACAGCTTGGTCTTTTTACTATATAGCTGATATATAGTAAAAACATGGAGATGTACATGCCAAAATATTGACAATGAGGAGGTTCTCTGAGAGGTGACATTAGGATTGATGTTTATTTTCCCCTTTTTGCTATTTTCTGCATTCTAATTTTTCTGAAAAAAGTACATTATAAGCATCTCGAAGTCTGTATTTTAGAATCACTTGTGTACTCAACTGAATTCAGTTAATCCAGGCCTTTTTAAAAATGTGTGAACTATTTGTTAGGTCAAAGGAAGTATGAGAGCATAGCAATACTGACAACTCACTTGTTAACATTCTTTGAGGCACTTTCATTTCTTTATAATGCCATGCAACATGCTATAAGACCATGCTAATCCAGTATAGGCACTTTTCCCACTTAATATCATTATTTATCCTGGAAACTTGTAACTGTTCCCTGGACACCATGAAAAGTATCAAGGATAAAGATTTAAGAACATACTACCTTTTAGAGGACTCACTTTCATATTTTAAGGAAAATGGAGCTTATTATAATACCATTAATGTTTTATTTTAGTTTACCACCACATAAAAATGTTAGCACACTTGAATGACAAAAGAACATTTTTCAGTTAAGTGGAATGTCTTGGTTTACACAGGAAAAAATGGTGGACATTAAACATGTTATATGATTGTGACTTTGAGAGATGGATTTACATTTGATTCAATTTTTATATATTTTCAAGCATAAAATATAAATTTCCAAAATAATACAGAAAATTCTTAGTGTGATGGTTAGTTCTGTGTGTCAATTTGATGAGGCCCAGGAATGCTCAGGAATGCCAGATAGCTGGTAAAACATTATTTCCGAGTGTGTCTGCAAAAATGTTTCTGGAAGAGGATAGCATTTGCATTTGTGAACTGAGTAAAGCAGATGGCCCTGCAAAGGTGGGTGGGCAGCATCCAGTCCACTGGGGGCCAAAATAGAAGAAAAAGGCAGAGGAAGGGCTAACTTGCTCTCTGTGAGCGGACACTCATCTCCTGTCCTTGGACATCTTTGGTGCTTCTAGTTCTCAGGCTTTCATGCTCAGACCAGGACTTACACCATCAGCTTTTCTTCCCTTCATTCTCAGGAATTTAGACTCAGACTGAGTTATACTATCAGCTTTCTGGGTTTTGTATACACAAATCCTAGGACTTCTCAGCCTCCACAGCCGCGTGAACCAATTCCTGTAATAGACAGACAGAGACAAATCTTTCCTTCCTTCCTCCCTCCCTCCCTTCATCCATTTATCCCTTCATTCCTCCATTCTTTTACCCTGGACAAACTAGGAGCTGTAGTTATAGTGCTATATTTCAATAAAGTTATTAAATTTGTGTGGGTAAAAACTTAAGACTAACTTCTGATGCTTAAGTTATTTCAAATATATGACTTATTTACTTATTTAATGAAACAAATGCACACACAGACAAACAGGCATACACACACCCCAACCTGAATTGCTGGTGTAGATTGAGTATATAATTGATTATAAAATCTGGTTAATATGCAGTCCCTGTTCTAAAATACCATACAGTATCAGAGGCCTATACATTCACAAGAAAAATGATACTAAAATCTGGTGAGTGTTTTATAAAGAAGGGTACAATATTCTGTGGTAAAACAGGGTAGAAAATACCCATTACTTCCCAAGTTGTTAGGGGATAACATATCAGAAGAAGGGGTATTTGAACTAAGTGTTTGAAAGGGGAGGAGGAGTTCAGGTAAATACCAAAAGAAGAAAAATGTGCAAGAATATGACATCCTTCCTGAGGAAGGAGACGCTCATCATGACCGGGCCATACTGTCAGCTTGGGCAGAGGCAGAAAATGAAGCCAGACTACGTGAAAACCACTTGGGGCCTAATGGTAAAGTTGTGTAGGCTAAACAGTTTGAACCATATCCTGATGTCATAGGACTTCCTAGATTTTTTAAGGAAAGAATGACTTTGTTCACGTTCTAGAAAGATAACTTTGGTGTCCATGTAGGGTAACCATGGGAAGAGGAGAGATTCATCACAGAGAGGCCAATTAAGATGCTTGTGATTACATGACCCTGAAACAGGTTTGCATGTTTCATTCTTTCTAGACTAGAGAACTCTTTAGATTAGGGTATATTTCTAAACACTTTATTATTAGCTAGGAAATTATAATTTCTGTAGAGTTGTATAATCATATTGCCACCCTTGTGTGTGGGTGATGATTGAATCTAAATGAAAGAAGTGTTCCACCTTCAAATGGCGTGTTTTCTTCTAGGGAAACCCTATTGCAGACACTGGATCTGAGGGGAGGGGGTAATGGAGGGAGGGCAGTGCTCAGGCACTGTTTCCTCAGGGTTACTCAACTAAATAATTTGCTTTCCCTCAATTAGTTTTTCTCTTCTACCTTAACCATTTTATTTATTACCTGGTATGGAAAAATTATGTACTAGTTATGTCTTTTTCTCCATTTTCCCAAAGATTTTTATTTATCTATAAACTTTATACCTAAAACTTTCAGCAATTTTCCTTTCAATACTAAAAAGCTCATCTTCAGAGAGGTGGAAGAGAGGAGGGGGAAAAGGGAGGACAGAACAATAACAAACAAACCAGAACAACAGACCCTATTTGACAAGCTCTCTGCTGTGACCTCCGGAAGTCTACTCTGAAACCCCAGCATGAGGAATTGCCTTTTCTTTGTTAGATCTTTCTGTAGGATTAACCTTTTCCTGAAGACAGCAGTTTTAGTTTGGAGCCCTTGTACCTGTGTGGGGGAGGGCCCAGCAGGGACGCACTGTCACTACAGTTCAGTGACCTGTGATGGCTGTGCTCCCGAGATGGGTCCCTAAGGACTCCTGCTGTCGGTGGACCCCTTGCCTCCCTACTCATCCTTTGAGACTCAGCAGCCCTCACTCATTTACCTGCTTTTGTACCCTTTCCATATGCAAGTGCTACTTTCCTCCGGTTAAAGGGAATTTAAATGTGTTACTAAGGAGTTACTGGAGAAGGTGAATGGGTAGAAAATGGTCCTCTTTGCAGCTTGGTTGAAAAAAAATTCTAGGTCTCTTTTCCAGAACAACTCTACAGTGATACAG
Source organism: Smutsia gigantea (assembly GCA_032199065.1). Classification (NCBI taxonomy): domain Eukaryota; kingdom Metazoa; phylum Chordata; class Mammalia; order Pholidota; family Manidae; genus Smutsia; species Smutsia gigantea. Next base: position 2,132 of record JAVSCE010013032.1, on the reverse strand, counting down.
TTCTATACAGTACTTAGTTAAGGGGGTGTTTAAATAATCATAATATTTAAAGGTGTGTTTAATGCAAATATTCCTAATGGAGTTGGGTCACTTTCTGAAAACTCCTTATGATAGTCTGGCCCTATTAAAAACAAAGAGTAGGTTCTGTCTCTAGCTTTATGAAATATGAATAACATAGTTATCATATATTAGCATAGTCACATATACCTGGAAACAATCTATGTATTTATTTTATATTCTGTATTTTTGCAAAAATAATTCACACTCACACATACACACATCTTAATGATTGCTTTTGAAGGCTTATGATGAATGGTTAACAATTTGACATGATTTTAGAACAAATTTGAGATATATACATTAATACATAACAATATGTATATCTTGACTTACACTATTATACTACATGATTATGTGATTGGATTTATTCAACAGGATAAAAATCTCCCCTAACTTCTATGGACAGTCATGTTATACTGTCAGCTAATAAACAGAGACACAAAATTTAAATATGTTGCTTATATTTTATTACATAATCATCTACCCTTTTTGAAGAGGCAGATTCATAGTTTATTCTTTTATATTCACATGGATAATTTTTATGTAATTTAGAAATATTAGTTTTCTATGAATGAGACTACTAAATAAATGGACCAAATCAGAAATGCAATAATTAATAACAATGATTCTTTATCCTACAATTCTAACCAACTGATAATACTTTTCTTGTACTTCTAATGTTATACAGTATTAAAATTTTGTGATTCTAAAATTTAATCTCCTTAAATGAAATTCTGAGCTTGACATTTTACCCAAAAAAATTATCCCACCTACATTATATGTTATGTAGTGTTACATTCAAATAATTAATTATATAATTCAGATACGTACTGGAGGAAGTAAAATAAGTAGATAGTATAGACATAGGTAAACATCTGCCTCATATCCAGATATTTAAGCTCAAGGTATATATGAAGAAGTGGAATGAGTAAGTGAACTGTATAAGCCAACCACTCATATATTTAATATAAAAAATTACTACATTACTCTTACTCTGTATCTCCTCAGCTATATGCCTTTTCATACTTAAGAAAATGAACTTCTATTAGTATTAAAGGTGAAAATTCAAACAACAAAACTAAAATTTTGGACTTGGAGTTAGGAAATTGTTTCTAGGTCTCTGACACAAAAATAGGATTGTAGGCAAGTCATGTTACCTCTGTAGACCTGAATTTCCACACAACATCAGAATGTTGGCATAAAATATTTTACTTTTATTTTTATTAAGTTATCATTGATACACTATCTTAAGAAGGTTTCACATGAACAACATTGTGGTTACTACAATCTCCCCTAGTATTAAGTCCCCACCACATGCCCCCATTATAGTCACTGTCCATCAACATAGTAAGATGCAATAAAGCCACTACTTGTCTTCCCTGTGCTATAATGCCTTCCCCATCCCCCCCCACTATATTACATGTGCGAATCATAATACCCCTAAATCCCCTTTTCCCTTCCTTCCCCCTCACCCTCCCCAAACCCTTTCCCTTTGGTAACTGTTAGTCCATTCTTGGGTTCTGTGACTCTGTTACTGTTTTGTTACTTCAGTTTTTGCTTTGATACTATACTCCACAGAAGAGTGAAATCATTTGGTACTTATCATTCTCTACCTGGCTTATTTCACTGATCATAATACCCTCTAGCTCCATCCATGTTGTAAATGGTAGGATTTGTTTTCTTCTTATGGATGAATAATATTCCATCCTGTATATGTACCACATTTTCTTTATCCACTCCTCTACTGATGGACAATTAGGTTGCTTCCATGTCTTGGCTATTGGAAACAGTGCTGCAATAAACATAGGGGTGCCTATGTCTTTTTGAATCTGTGATCTTGTTAGGGTAAATTCCTAGGAGTGGAATTCCTGTATCAAATGGTATTTCTATTTTTAGATTTTTTGAGGAACCTTCATATTGCTTTCCACAATGGTTGAACTAATTTATATTCCCAGCCACAGGGTAGGAGGGTTCCTCTTTCTCCACATCCTTGCCAGCATTTGTTGTTGCTTGTCTTTTGGATGGTGGCCATCGTAACTGGTGTGAGGTAATATCTCATTGTAGTTTTAATT
>JAVSCE010013031.1:0-96359 GCA_032199065.1 Smutsia gigantea | reverse complement strand
AGCCAAAAACTGGAAACAACTCAAGTATTCATAACTGATGAATGGCTAAATAAATGGTGGTATGTCCATACAATGTAATATTACTTAGACATAAAAATGAATAAATCATGAGATGTGGATAAACCTTGAACATTTTTTGCTAAGTAACAAAAAAGGCACAAAGGATAAGAAACTGTAGGATTCCATATATATGAAAATCTAGATTAGGATGGGGAGAAATGAGAGTCTGCTAAGAAATATGAGCTTTCTTTGGGAGATGATGGTAGTGCAAGCTGTTAAATATACTAGAAATTATGCTCTTACACACTTCAATTATATGGTGTATGATATATAACATAATAAAACTGTTAACAATAGTTAGAAAACCCAACTTTCTAGGGAAAAATATCAGACAAATCCTTATGGAGAAGTTTCTTAGAAAAATATATTTCACTTCATTGACCTAATAGAGTGAAATAAACTATAAATATTTACCATCACAATCCTGCCATCTTTCATACTTCAAAGCGTTGGATGTAATATGTTAATTACCTTTCAGAAATGGGATTATATAGATTCTTTCTTCAAACATAATCAAAAACGCTTGAATTATCCAAAAGTTTATTTATACATACATATAAAAACCCATGACTGTTGTTAAAATATGTAATTTTTTTGGCAAATGGAAAGTTTAGAGATAGAAAATTATCAAATCTGTATCAGTATATAGCACAGACTCAGAGAAAGAAGCGAATATAAAAGTAAAATTATTTTTCCATCTATTGGATTCTGAATGTATAATAGAGAAATCGTCTATTTGCTGATGCCCAACTGAATACTCCCCTGTGTTTGGATTTAGGAGATTGAGCTGAGGCAGCCTCTGGGCAGCACAAGAGGGACCGCTGTGTTTTAACACGTCAGCTACTGATTTGTATGAAGGATCACTAATACATTCATATCAGTATATGTGTTTTCCTCTTAGTTTCTTTAATGGAGCAAATGTTTTCTTACTTATTAGTTAATGCATAGTTAAACACTACAAAGTACACTGCATAATGAAATGCAAATTTTTGCTGAAAATACCAACTTATGAAGTAGCTACTCTTGTGTTTAACTTTCAGAATTCAGCCACTGGCATGCTTCTAACTTTTATCATTTGGGTCACATATGCTGTTTCCACATGAATTGACCTAACAGTGATTGTGCCAACTCTAGCATCAAAATTCTCTTTTATACAGGCTTCCTTGGCTTTTGTAGATTTGCCTAAGGCTTTTTACATTGAAGGGATAAGTTTTTCAAAAGAGAGGACCCACCGGAGCCTTTTGCACATCGCCAGTCATAGCAGCAGGCTTCTGGTCGTGAAGAATTGCCTTTGAACACCAATAGCGCCGTACAATGATACTATTGCACTAAAGAGGGGAAGTGACAAACTACTGGCAAATATAAATAAAAAATGTGATACATTTGTAAACAATTTGTTCTAGCATTAGAGACTAGCTAATTCTGTTTTACGATAAAGTGGTAATTATATGTATCCCAATGGCAAAAGGAACTAGAGTATTAATACAAATTGTACTTTAATATCTATACTTCCTGTACTAGTCACCTTAAGAATCTTAGAAAATAGAATTATTTTCACTTTTAAAAATTATTGCATCTTCTATATAGGTTAGTAATTTAACATAGAGAGTTGAAAATAATATTTCAGGACTGACTTAACATGTGAAGCTTTTCACGTTGAAGACATATATGCTTTAGAATCAGAAGTGCTTAAAAGCAAAAACTGAATGTGTATATTTAAAGTACCACTCTACATCTATAATAAACTGAATATAGCCAATTTGATAATATGATATTGTCAAATATAATATTATTGGAACCTTTTCCTTGAATAAAAAATAGTGAATTACCTTACTTAAAATGATGTATCCATTAATAAACTGATACTCATAAGTAAAGCAATTATTTAAGGAATAATGGCACAAAAAATTTTTAAGAAAATTACTCAGTTAATTCTCTCCTTTTCTATGTCTGTGTCTGTCTCTCCAAATATATATATATATATATATATATATATATATATTTGTGTATATATACCTATATACATTTACACACAATTATCATATATAATTGGCAAATAATGCTGCATGCAATAGAATATTATATATATTGTATATATACAGTATGCATATTTTAAATAATGAAAATTACATAAAATATCAAATTGCTTCATTAAATACTTTAATATTGCACACAGTTCGATATTGGAGTATGTCTCTCTATTTTGTTTCATCTTTATAGATCAGGTATACAGATGGCTTTCAGGGAGACATGAAAGACTCGAGCATCACATACAAATAATTCCTTGTATGCACATATGCATGTATTTTCTAAATGAGAATTTATAAATATCACCACATTCTTAAATGTTATACAAAATTAGTAAGTCATTAAAAACAGCTTATTATATAGGACTTGGTAAACATAATATTAGATTTTTATTGAAAGCACAGGTGTAACAAAATGGTTGGAAAAAAATTATAGTTCCCTAGATGCCTGTCTATGTGGGTAGGAAGAAGACGCCAGTCAGATATTTTTAATAGTATTTTGTTCTAGTACTATCTTTAGGTTTGTTGAACATAACTATACATGAAAGCAGGTCATTTCATTATGTATTTATTTTCTCTCAGCCAAATTTCAATAACAATGAATTTATCTAATATTGCCCCCTGCAGCAAATAATCTCAAGACCCCACTGTTAACAATCATATTTATATGCTTAGTACACCAGGTGCTGGAACGTTAAATTCTGTGGGGCTGTGGAGTAGAGGAAAGGGCAAAACAAGAGTGAGAAAGAAGTAAAATCACCAAAAAGGAAAAATGGCAGCAAATGTATATATTAAAATTTTGCTGACAATGAATATTATACTATCTGGTTTTCATAGTGAAAATATGTAAAATAATTAAATAATACTGTATGGTAATGCTTATTAATTATCAATCATATGTCTTATGTATGTGTGTGTGTATATATATTAATATGTATATACTATAAATAAATTTGTTTCTCACAATAACTTATGAAATAAGTTCAATTACCATTTTTACAGATGAAGATACTGGGGTTTAGAGAGGTGGTTAGGTGGCTAGTTCAAGTCAGTGCAGTTTTGCTGGCCTTTAATCCCTGCTGTATGGGCAAAGCATCTCCACTTTTAACATCTATGCTGTCATTGCCCCTCAGTATTAAACTATATTACATTAAATACTGAACAAAAGTAATGTGTACTCAGTTGCAGAAAACTCTTTATGATAACCAATTTTTATATTTGTCTGCCTTAAAACTAATAAGTAGTTTATATCTAGAAGTGTTAAAGGCACAAAATAAAGTAAGTCCCATAAATTTTCTTCTTTGAATAAACATGAGCAAAGGTTTTCAATTTCACCTACACTATTCTTTTTTAGGTAGAATTGAAGAGGAAGTATTCACTAGCTTGATTTCATGCATTAACACAGGTGAAAAAAATATGTATATATATTTAAGGTAGTAGGCCTCTTACATTTCCGAAACTGCAGTTAATTTCTGTGTGTGTGATTGGACACAGACCATCATTCTGTTCAACTTCAGTTGAGTGAAAGTCAGTTTAACGGCTCTGAGCTCAGCTGCAGGAACATTACAGAAGCTGCTTGACTTGTAATTTTCAGTTATATGAATGGTGATTTTTATATGCTAACATTAAACAGTGATGTTCCCTTTCAATTAGGTTTCCCAGAGTGTCCTCAGACAGATGACACACAGCTAATCCACCTGGAGGCTGGCTTATATTTTCAACTGATTACTTTGTCATGTTTGTACAAGTTCCTTGAGGCAGCTATGTTTCAGATGTTTGGTGTGTCTGTTGTACAAATTTTTCAATATTTTTAGTATAACATTAGGTTCAACTTCAGTGATCCAGTCATGTTGCATACTTTTGCTGGCTGATTCCTCATATACTGAAATATTATTAACTGGCTGTGCAAAATGTAAATGTGTTGCTCTTTGAAGAGAATGTTTTAATCAACAACTTGCTTGAACTTCTATATCCCTAGGCAAGAGGAATTCTAAAATGTGTAATAAAACACCAAAGAACATTTTCAATGATAACGCTAGAATCAATAAATATTGTAAAACTTGTCAGGTTTAAGAAGTTTCACACAGAATAAGAAATATCTGTCTTTTCCAATAGTCAATAGTCAGAATCCTATATTCACTTTTGACTTTCTTCTTTTGCATCTGCCATACTCAGGCAAGTTTTAGAAAAACTTTACTTTTTCATATGTGTAGAACTGAGTCAGATTTCTATAAGCCCATTGCCATCATCTTAATCCTATTTGTGGTCACTCTGCATCTGGTTTCCATGGTAGAATTCATTTAATAAGTTTCTATGATAACAGTTCTTATCAGACCCTCACGTAAGCTGGATATGGTCAGTCTTTAAATCCATTTAAATCGTGGCATTTTCCTGCATAAGAAAATATATTATAAAATTATATTTAAACTTTTCACCCTGCTGTTTTAGATACTTAAGAAGTGTTCTTGTCCTATCCCACCAATCTTATTTTCCAGTATCTTCAAACATAAACTATTTATTCCAGTAATTCTCTCAGATCAGCCTTCTTGGTGTGGCCAACATTTGGCATGTTCACATTCTTCTTGAGAGTTAGTCTTGCCTAGTTATTTTCTATTACCCTGATTATTTAAGTCCTTGCATTCTCAACCTTTTTTGGTTTAAGGATTTTAAGGATCCATAAAAGATTTTGTTTATATGCTTTTAATGTAATGATATTTATCATTTTAGAAGTTAAAACTGGTAAAAATAAAATTATTAATGATTTTTTAAAGAGAAATATTAATCTATTACATGTTTCATAAGTAACATAATTTTATTTAAAAAATAAGGATACTTTTCAAACTCCACCAGAATTAGTGACAGGAGTGTCATTGTTTTTACATATTTGCAAATCTTGATGTCTGCCTTGATAGCAGTCCACTAAATTCTTCTATCTACTTATGCATTCAATTTGTTACAATATATTGTTTGGGTTAAGTAAAAAAAAATCCAGTTTCACACAGAGATGCAGTGGGAAAGGGGAAAATCTTGCTGATTCCATGAAATATTCTTAGCACCTGCTAACCATCCTCAGAATATACTTGGAATTTGCTACTTGAAGTTCATATTTAAGGCTCACTCCCTCGATACCTTGATATGTTTTTGTGAGTTCTTGAAAACATTCATGTATGTCCATACAATGTCATTGAACATGTTTTATGCTTTTTTTTCTTTCAAGGTATGCCTTGGTTTTCTAAATTATAGAGTATATTTAATTTGTATTTCCAGGTGATAGAGTGCAACATAGTGCTTTAGTATCAGCTTTCTGTAGTGAGATTTTCTATGTTTGATTTCAGTTCTTGCTGTCATTGACTAGTAATAGGGCAAGTTTCCTCACCACTGTGGGCCTTAAAATTTTCATCTATAAAGGAAAATAATAATAATATTTGTGTCATACAGTTGTTTTTTGAAATTTAAACCAATATGTGTGTGTGTGTGTGTGCACATAAACACACAGGACATATAAACAGACATACACACATGACTGAATTGCTTTTACTACTGTTCTCTTATTTTCTTTTTCCCATTATGGTAAGAATATACTGTATGTTTCTAAGCAGCAAAACATCAACTATATTATGTTCTAATTCATATCTGTAGGGATATTCCTTAAATTATAAAAATCATATTGCATGGGATTTGGAAGAATGCCAGAATTTGGAAATATATCCATCTTGCAAAAATGTGAAAAAAAAGAAAAGAGTAAGTTCTGCATAATTAGACACAATTAAGTAATAATTTCTTTTAACTTAATCACAGTCAAACGGTTTGTTTTAATGGGCCTTTCATTAATGGGGTCTATCCTTTCTATTCCCTCTGTCATACCCATCTGTCACATGTGTCAAGTTGCTAAGATGATTAAGAAGCAGCTTACAAAAAGAAAAAATAATGTTTAGATTGATTATATACATGTTAAAAATTTGTTTATTGCACTACACATTCAAAAACTAAACTTTAAAAAAGCACATAATCTACCCAAATATATCAAACATTTAAAGATCCTTCAAAAATGCTGTTTTGGGAATTAAAAGTTTGGAAATTGAAATTTTATTGCTTTATTGGTGAAGATAACCTGAAATGGCATTGTAGGTGGCTTCTGGTTCCCCCCAGCACATATACACATACTCGCTCCTCATTGTTCCCCCAAGTGTGAAAAATAAGGTCCTTTAAATAGGTCACCAGCCTTTTTTATTTTAGTGACCTCTCAGTTCTTCACAATACATAGGGCAGCCTTTATGGTATGTTGTAATGGTTAAATAGCAGTTTCATGAGCTACTAATGCTGGGATTGTTTAATATTCTTACACAAACTATATCATGATGTTATGCAACAAAAGACCAACTTTCATTTCAGAATTGATCAAAGTGATTCTGATGAGTAAATAAACTGCAATCCAAGCCCCCTTGATCCAGGCAAACACAGGAAATACAACCAGGAAGGAAAATTCTCCTTTAGGGAAAATTTGCTCCAGAACAGTAAAAATCTTCATTAGGTTTATCTAATCTTTAAGTCCCAGCTACCAACTGAAGGCTGCACTCACTTGGTAACTTTATGTCTGTTAACAGGTCTTGTCTATGTGTCTATTTGAAAAGTAGCTTCACAATTAGATTTAGTAATTTCCTGAACACTTACTTCAGTTCTCTCAAGCCTGACTTCATTTTAATGGAATTAATTATTTTTTGCAGTTGGCATTTTAAAAAGAGAAAAGAGCTTTTTTTTTTGAAGCTGGAGGCATAAAGTGAAAGGTAGAAATGACATTGGGTTAAAAACTATATACAGTGTTAATGATAGACTAAATCAACAGGAACAAGTTTAAATTTACTTCTTGACCACCCAAAATGGTGTGGGATATAGAAATACAACCAATAAAAAATTTTTAAACTAGAAAAAATATTTCAGATTGTTATATTTTAATTATCTGTAAATATATATCAGGAATAAATAATGCTCTACAGCATAGTGTTAAAGATGTCTACTCCATTTAATGATGTTATTTTTAAATAAAGTCAATTTTAGTGATTAAATCTTTAACTGATCTGAAAGTATTTTTACTCTTAATTTTTTCTATAACAACTTAACTGGATTAGAATTTAGGTTATAATGTTATCATTATAAATTATGCAGTGTTGAGATGAACATGGAGGATGTCTGACTCAGTATCACATAAAACATGAAAATTCTTTCTGTGGTGTCCCAACAAAAGAAAGTAAGTTTCCCATTGGTCTCCTTTCTGTCTCCATGAAGATTTGTTCTCACTGCCTCAAATACTGGCCTCTAGAGTAATTGCTACAATATAAACCAAGTTTCCTTTCCATATATTTTTAAAAACACATTAATTATAGAAAAATACACACAAGGTTTTGCATGTTGATTTTAAAGACAGGTTATTTTATGATAACTATATTTATGTAAAAGTGATGGTTTTAAACTATATCTATTGCAACATTTGAGAAGTTACTGATTATATATAACAAAATACATTCTGCATCTGCCAATTGGATACAATTCCTGAGTTATGCCAGATGGGATTTGTAACACAGATTTTATGAGAAGAGAAAAGAAGGGTTCTTTATGACAGTGAACAATCATAACTTTCTTTTATTCTTAAATGTTCAATTAAGTTTTGAAGGTGCTTCATGCTTCACTTTAAGCTGCATCCTACTTATGAGTTTCTAATTTGCTTGCTCCACTCCTTTCTGAAATGCCCTGTAGATATTATATGTCTGTCAGAAATCTCAGAAAATTGTACTATTTTTTCATTTCCAATTCAGTTCACATTTTCCAACATTACATCACTTTCTCGCCTCCACCCCTAAGCTTTACTTGATATTTTCTCCTAGTCTTATCTGCTCCCACAGGTACTTACAGATAAATGACTGAAAATTCTTATTTATATTATTGAAGCATGCTCAGTTTTTTCTGCATACATTTGAAAAAAATAAATTCTTAAGATTTTATGAAGCTTGAACTTCAACAATATACTTTGATATTTTTTCCTTTCCCTATAAGGTATTTCACACCCAGTATGAAAATAAGCTTTAGAAAAAGAAAAGAATGGAAGTCACAAAGCCCACTGGCACTTTCACCTGTTGTCACTCTGAGGTTGTACAACACAAGAAAATATTCTGCTCTTGGAATATCTGTGAAGTTGAAATAGTGAATTTCATTCTAATCTCAGGTCAATCAGCTGCAACTTCAAAATTCCAAGAAACTATCCTACTATTTTCTTCAGAACCACATATTTTTATTCAAATAATCATATAACTCCAGACTGTGTCTTACAATAATACTTATATAGACAAGTGAAATGGACAGTTATGTTATTATTTGTTAAAGAATAGTCACTGAACATCCAAATGGAGTATTCCAAATTTCTTTTCTGCTTATTCCAAGTGTTCTGGATTTAATATCATAGGTTTAAATCCATCCCATGAAAATAAGAAAAAGAAAAGTGAAAAATCAAACTGAGAGGCAGGCAATTCTAAGTTAAGCCAAATTGGAGGAGCTTTGCTATATATCACATATTACACATGAGCCTGCTGGGTTAATGAAGGGAAAGAGTTGAGAGACACAGAAGACTGAATTCAAAAGATTATTCTAAACAAATAATCAGGCAAGGGAGATGGAAGACCCTAAGGAAAGCTAAAGGCCATCAAAGGTGGGACCAGGAGATGCTGAAGGGACCCAAAGAACTTGAGGTCTTGATGTCAGGGAGGTAAGAACATGGATGTGATAGAATGTCTGAAAGAAGACAAAGGGTTTGAAGGAGTTAAACAAAAAAAACCTGAATGGCTTTGTAGAAAATAAGAAAAGCCAGTTAGAGATAAATAGATTGCTGAATTTGGTCAAATACCTAGCAAAGGTTAGAAATCATAAATTTTGATGAGGCAATTAACAATGTTAAGTGATTTCTCTTTGTTTGACCTTAACTCCCCAGGGGCAGAGACATAACCTGCTGAAGAGGAATTCAGTGGGAATGAGGGAATACAATGAGAGAAAGCATGAGAGGTTATTTTGTGGTAGGTTTTGTGTCTTAAGTCATTCTTCAGGTGATTTGGAGGTTCCTTAGACTTGCTCGAATAACTGAATTTTTCCAAAATAATACGCTTGTGTGCCACATTTCACATTACCTTCCTTATGTCTTAAGGAATCTGTGGAGAGGGTAACAACCTCTTTCAGAAATGGATACACTGAGTTTTGAAAGGTTAATCAACATTAACAACACAGTCACTAAGTGGTGAGTCTTCATTCAAACACAAGTTTGCTTAATGCCACAGCCCATAATCAGTTACATTTTTCTGTTCTTGATGCTTTATATGTTGACAATCTCAAGACTTTAAAATTAAGGGTACACAATAGATTGAGAGGATGCTGTTTGCACAGTTGTATGTAGTTTGTGAAAATTCTGATATGCAGAGTTGTCTGAGTGCATTTTATACATCATAGGAAGCATTACAAAGTGAATGAGAACTTTGAGTTTGACTGAATCTAAGAGGTTCTGAAAGAAATTGGAAGGTCATATTTAGTGTCAGATGTGATACATAACAGTTTTTGCTTGTATAATTATACTGTGTTTTCCAGGATTCCACTTTTTCTAAATATATTATTTTCGGTGACCTAGGTCACCTTTATACTCTCATATTATCTATAAAATGAAGAGTTTAGAATGAGTTTTAAGGAGAATTTGAGCTGCATAATTCTATGCGGCTTTTTTTTCCTTCCTCAATTTTGATTTTGGGTATAGAAAGCTTGGATGAGAGCATATTTGAGTGCTCATGAAGTGTTCAAGGGTGAGTAAAGTTTTATTACATCATTAATCATGGAAATTATAATCATTCTATCATACATATTAGCAAGTAGTCATCTAAGCCTTCAAAAAATGTAATTTCTGATTTAAGAAGGCGTGAGTCAAAATATAATTTTCATTTAAGTTAAAGTGAAACAATAGGAGAATTAACAAATAGCAAAAACAATAAAACAGGTCTGGACATAGTAAGGAGAGGCTTTTTTCAAAAGGATTATTGTAATATGGGGAAAGGGATGGAAGGAAGAGAGAACCATTGCAATAGGGAGACTTCTGTGATCTTAAAATCAGCATGGTGTCTCAAGGCTTATGCAAAAAAGGTTTGGGGGCTTTTTGTTGTTCCTCTAAAGAGGAGTAAACAAAGCTACAAAGAACTGTGTATGGGGAAGTTGGATGAAAGGTGTGGGAAGCACTGGAGTGAAAGGATGGTGTGACCAGATAGTAGGTCAGAGAATGTTTTACCCTAAAGCCAGCCTGTTTTCTAGAAGGGCCTGTTGAGGAAGGGTTGTCTGCTGGCTCAGGGTAAGACTGAGCCAGAAGTTCCACTGTCTGAGTGAAGGTGAGTATCTTAACCAAAGTTTGGCAAATAAGCATTTTGTTCCAACTGATTAATGGAACAAGCAGTTCAGCTAATCAGTTATAAAAAAGGGAATGGGAATTTCATAGGTCTGTTTTTGTTTGGGCTTGTTATAGGTAAACAAAGGGGGCATTCATAAGTCTTATCAAAGTCACATGGGGAAGGGTGGTTATTTGCAATAATTGGTTTTCCAGAGACCAAGAGCTGAGGGATTTCTTAAACTTTGCTGTTTTCCAGGATCACAGGACTCAGGAAAAATCATTTATCATTAGAGATATATAATAATTAGCACACAGGCAGTCTTATTGGACAAATATAATGGCAGTATATAAGGATATTTTTAAATGTATTTTATTAGTAAATCCTTGTGTTATACTGACTCTGAAGAAGAAATACAGATTCAGGATTTTTACATAATAACTACAGTGATAGGAAAGGGGGCAATGCCTTAATGTGTCCAATGGCATATTTACTAACATCTTTTATTAAATATAAAATAAGCTCCACAATCAACAGAGAACTGGAATATAAACAGGTTCCATTTTTTGTGTGTTTATGTAAGAATATTTTTATATTAAATATTTATATTGAAAAAAATCGGCATTGTTTATTTAAACAATTTAAATGGATTTTACATTGCTGATTTAACAATTTAGAATGTAATTTCTACCTCTAATTTAAAGTAGTAAAGTAATCCAGAACTAACAATATGTTCCAGGAGTGCTGTGTTTTCCTCTGCCCTTGTTCCCACTGCGACAAAGAATTGAAGGGCAGAGAGACACAGTAGTGAAGCAGAGTAAAAGTGTTATTTAAAGTTGGAGAGAAAGTGTGGGCAGCCTCAGAGAGAGGAACACCCCGAAAGGTTAGGGGTTCCCCCTTTTAAGGATTCTTCAGGAAAGATGATGCCAGGGTTCTTGCTCATGAAGCCGAAGAATGAGCTTAGCAAACACCCAAGGTAGGAGAGCAAGGTACAGGCTTTTATTTAGAAATAAAGTGAAAGGCCAGAGCTCCCGGCTCACAGCAGGAGAGGACAAGAGAGCCCGGGGTGGTGCGTTGTCTAGGGGATTTATAGGCAGTTGAGAATTTTTCAAGAACATGAAAAAAAAGCTTAGGGGTGTGGACTTGTACCACCTGCCCTTCCTCAAGGTGGGCCGGATTGTTCTTTGCTTGCTAGGGCTGTTTACAGTGAAGTCGCGGGTTATGCTGAGATACCCTTACCTATTTGTGAAACACTCAAGCATTCTAGGCCAAGTTGCTCCTGTTCTTTTGAACTTTGACCTCACTGAAGATATCTATATTCTTAGTCTGGTATCCTGATCCTCAAGAATTAGCGTGACCTTGACTTCGCATAATGCTTAGACAGAGTTTCAAAAGGGACTTCTTTGCCCATTGTTATATAGCTCTGACTAAATATCCTGCCCTGCCTTTTCCGGAGGCCCTCACCCTACTCTGACTACACCCACGGTCCCTGTCTCAATGTGACTAAGGGCTGGGGGTGCAGACACATTAAGTGGTCTCTGAATATTTAAAATTAACTTAACACAAGGAATTTACTGCTCTGATTTCTCCCTGAGATACGAGGGTTTTGGTCTGGGAGCGTATCAAACAAGACTGCCTGCCCAGCCCCCAAGGTGGGCTGAGTTATTCTCTTTTTGCTAAAGAGTAAGTTAAGAATCTTATTCTTAACTTCTTGGGTTTTAAAATACAATCTTATTTTTAAGGTGGAATACTTCCTGCCTTTTACTATGTTGTTTACGGCTAGTCCTGCATGCTAAATTAATGCCCAGGTTGCAAATTACTTGATTAAGGCTGGAGGAGAAAAAGAAACAGCATATAGGTAAAGTTAAAAAATAAGCTGGGCCTCCATGATTAACGAAATAAAGACATGGGCTATGCTGAGATACCCTCCTTTATCTGGGGAATATTCAAACATTCCAGGCAAGTTGCTCCTGGCTTTTTGAGTTTTAACTGATTAACTCTGGATTTTTTAGCAGGGCTTTACTGACCTTGTTCTCTCTCCACTGCACTCATATCTGTTTTCCTGCCTAACATTTACACATATTTCTTGGTATTTAAGTTTTTATTTATTCAAATAAATGTGTTGTAAAATGTCTACCTACATAGCATCTATTATACATGTTTCCCAAACAAAGCAGATTAAAGATTTTTATCCAGATAATCTTGGCTGTTATCATTAAACTGAATCAAGACAAAAGTGTAAATCGATGATAGAAAGCCTGTTCATACTCATATACTACAATTCTCATACCAAATATCTATTTTTATTTTCTTTTTGCTTTTGTAGCTCTAGAATTCTTAATAAGTCAATAATTTAATTCTTCATTTATAAAGCAATTTCTGGTTCTTATAATTCTGTCAAATGAAGCTAATGCATTAATGACCCATTTGGCAATGAAATGTTCACAACTCTTTTGTATAAAACATGATTCTATCATTTTTTCTGTGTCTATCTCCTCATGAACTTCAAACATCACGGAAAAAAAGAGGATTCACAAAATGTATTTACCTTGTGAATATATTAATTCCATATATTTCCTTGAGTCTATGAATCTATGTCATTAACTGTCATGGTAAAGCAAGATGGTAAGGAAAACATAATGTCCATAAAGGAGAATATCAAAGGGAGATAAGTATTTAACACCTAATCATATTTATTAAGCTCCTCCAGTGCATTTTTAACCATAACAGGAGGTATTCCTCAATTTTAAATACCTTTCACATGCTAAACACTGTCATATATTTGACCTTGAGAAATCCATGCATTTATGGAACAAATGTACTGTGGGTAAAATTGTAATATTTCCAGAATATCTTGCCTGGCTTTGGTACATCTATATATCAACAAGCATTCAGAGGTGGAAAGAAGTATGGCTTTAGTGCATTTGCATAATTCCTCAGGGGTGGAGAGAAGTTCATCTCCACATCAATAGGTAATTACCTGGGCAAAGGAGGGCTTATCTGTACCTGAGAGGTGAGGGGGTGGACCGGTTTTTGGCTGCTGCTTGAGCAGGAGAGAGAGACATGCCAGACTGCAGTTTTGTAAGCAATAAATGGATTTTAAACTTTATTTGTCCCTTTGATTGATTTCGGTTTTTAGAGGTATTTTGTCCCGGAATTTCCTCTCCCCAGATTAACATGTATATTTTTAAAAAGGAAGAAAAAAATAACCCTGTGACATTGGGACAATAATTCGGATTTAAACACAGAGAAATTGAGGGTGAAAGATTAATTAAATGCATGACATCATACACTCTGGGAGTTATAACAAGAAATCATATCTAGAGCTCTTACCTACATCATCCCATGCTCCTCCCTTGTCACCATTTCCCCCTTCTACTTCAGTTTTAAATAGACATTTATGTTGTATTCACCAATACAGTTTATAATAAACACAATAGTATATATTATATTGAACACTTGCTATGGGTAGCACTGTTTAAGTGCAACACAACTAGTATCTCATCCAACCCTCACCACAGTCCTAGTTGCCTGGCACTGCTATTCCCCCCTTTTGCTGAAGGTAACAAGGCATGGAAGTTAGTTTACATTGCTGGCAAGCACTGTGAATGACTAGGTGAGATTCAAATCTACTACATTTGACTTCAGAGCCCACAGTTAAGTCATCATTTAATAAAATGACCCTAAAAATAATGATCAGGGTAATTTCATCAGGAACAAATATGTGTTGCAGCCAATAAATAACATGGAAATAACAAAGTGTAGAACAGTACTGGAGGGAGCCGCACTGATCTAAACTCAAATGAGAATGTGTTCTACTATGTCTGTCATCCAACCCTTTATACTTTTTTTGCTATGAACATTCCTGTACATATTTTTGGTGCACATATGTATACATTTATACTTAGTATATCTAAGAATGGAATTGTTAAATCATAAGTATGCATATCTTTGACATTAGTGTATTTACAGAATGTTGTCACAACATTATAAATCATTGGTTGGTTGAAGTGATAACGTTAATTTTTATATGTCAAGACCCACAAAATGGAGGAGACCCCAGTGTCTCATGTCACAAATCTAAACCTGTCAGACTTCACTTACGGGAAACACCTGCCAAGGAAACCTAATGGACGTCAGTCACAACACTAACTCAGCTTCAGTTAGCTTCTGTTCCCTCAGAAAATAAAGCCTCGTAGCCTCACCAGGAAATCCCCAACCTCTTAGGCAATCACATCCATTTCCACACTGCCTCGTCTAACACCCTATGAATCTTGCTCTTCCCCCAGGTTCCATGGAAAGATGCTCTGCTGCTTGTGAGGTGCTGCACTCCCTCAGGCCATGGATTGTTTTTGCTTCAATAAAGGACATCAAACTCATTACTAAATTACTGTAGCTTTGTCATTTGACAGAAGGTTTCTAAGATCTTTTTATCAACACATTTCAATTAGTTAATTGTTTACCATTTCCTCGTAGTGATTTCACTGCGTTCGAATGCTAAAAAGCATCAACATCCAAAGACCAACTGAAATATTACCACGAAATGGTTGTTTGTTGGCATCCTGTTGACAATAGAAAACTCACTTTCTAATAATGTAAGTAATTATAGTAAACTCACTTTATGGATCAGAATTATAAAATAATTGAAATTGTGTAGATGTTAGCACCATGAATTTTAGGTTTAACACTAAATATCACTGTACTAACCCATTTTTATAAGCATGTTCTATACTCCCAATACTATGCCAGGAATGGGAAATACAGGAGAGAACAAAATAGACCTATGACTGCTGCTGAGGATCTTGAAGTTCAGTGAAACAGAGAAACACTTTTATTAAATATACTATTTATATTAATGTAGATAACTACATTAACCCTTAAAAGAATACAGAGAATTTTGAAGGAGAAATATGTGCACAATGGGACTTATTGAGTGTGGACAGGTAACTAATTTGGGAGAATTTGCTGGGAAAATTTACTCTCAGTTTTTCCATAAAATATTTCTTTGATCTTGAACAGGATTGAAATAATCTTTTTTGGATTTCATCCATCATAACCTCTTATGTATAGAGAAATAAAGGAAACTCAACAAAACCACCATGTTACACATTTCTTGCATGTTTCCTTATTTGAAAGAGTGGAATTAAGAATAGATATGAAACCTTAGCACTGTCCACTAATTTAATCATTTTCAGCTCTACATTGTATTTATTTCAGAGTTATCTAGAAGGCATGTATGGAGGTATGTTGGAATGCAGTATCTATCTCTTGGCTAAATGATCCCAGATTCCTGCTTTATCAAATTTCCCAGGTTTGCTTTTCCAGGTACCATATCTCTTCCTTTGCTGTTGGCTCCCTCATTTCATTTCCTTTTATCAATGCTTATTTGACCCTTGTCTGCAGAACAACAAAATCCACTTCTAATTTTTTTATGATAAATGTAACAGAGGCTGGGATCCCTACCAGCACTTCATTTAGAAGCAAGTGTTAAAAGCAGAGTACTTTCCTCTGTTAGGCACTATGCTAAGTGCTGCTGAATCAGAAATGAGAATACTTGGTCACATCTGAAGAAATTTGTGGAATCCGAGCCACCATTATTACTGCTACTAAAACTAGATGAAATATAGATGGGGAATTTTTAGCATAGGCTGGCATTGCTGAAAACATTAACAATTTTTTAATTAATGTTATTGTTTAATAAAGTATGTTCAGAAAGTATCACAGATCATAGTTGTATATCTGTATGTTCACATTGTATAGTTGTATATTCATTTAGCAGACATAACCATGTAACCAAAAGCCAAATGCAAATATATAGAACATTAACAGTAGCCTTTGAAAACCCCCTCAATCCTGCCCCCAATAACCATCTTATCCTCATAACAACTTAAATTAATACTATCTTTTTGAACTTCATGTCACAGAATTATGTAGTGTGAATTCTTTTACTTGACTTGCATGTAATAATAGTTTTTCTTTTCTACTGCTGTGATCATTCATGTATACCCTTCTTGCTGCACACATATATATATTTCTTTGGAAGCATGGAGGTGCATATCTTCAGTTTTAGTATATTTATAGAATGATGTTACAACATCATACACCATTGACAGACTGAAGATCACAAAGGTTTTTTAATCCATTTTTCAAAAATAAAATCATGCCTATGTATTATAGGTCTTCACAATTCTCATATTAGAGACACTGCATGCTAAGAAAATGTAATTAGAACTTTGTCTAAGAAGCATTTATATGAATATTTCCTAATTTATTCAATTATTTGCCTGCTTGGTGTTTTATGGAATATATATATTTATTTATTTGCTTATTCTTCTGAATCTGTATTTAACCATATGATTTGTTTTATATTATTTCTTCTTACTATAGCTAGTGCCTAGAGGCAAAGAATGATAACAAAGGGAAAAATATTACATACACAGAGTGTTTTATTTTCAAAATACATAGTGAGTAAATCACATAGTATTTCCAGAGAAAGGAAGATTCCTTCCCCTTTTCCTCCTCCTTGCCTCACCTCTCTGGAGAGTAAAACAGTTTGCTTCCTCACATCATGCATCAGAACCCTGTGCTGTAGTTTAGCACAGGGAGAGAGAAGCAGAACAGCTGCAGTGGAAATCAGAAAGAAACTGTAAGAAAACAAAAATACAATTACCCAGTTTGGAGTCTGACCAAAAGGATGTAAGTACTTCTTTTTTTTTCACTTAAGTTTTAGACAGTTTTAATGAACAAATGCTCTTTGTACTTTAGTTTTCTTCTTGCAAAAACAAAACAAAACCACATCTAATACTTTCTACATTTAGTCTTCCAAAACAGTCTTTCTTTGATTTAAAATTGAGACAGTGTCTGAAGGTACAACATACTGGAATTATTCTGGCAGGTTTCGACAAGCAGTTTATTGAGTGATTGCCTATTTCCTAAAAGGACCAAAAACAGCCCAAACCTTTTTGAAATAAAATGGTTCACAATTTTTTCTACATTAAAAGAAACCCTAAAAAACAGGAAATTGAATTAGGAGCCTTGAATATTCCTGTAGGTACCTCATTCTTGCCTTATACCATAATATGTTCTAATATTTCACTATTTTCCTTTAATAATAAAGAATTTATGTTATAAATCCATAAGAAACATGGAACAGTCTCAAAAATATTTTGTTGAGTGAGCTTTAAACCATAATAGACTGGTATAATTTTTGCTGCTCATCAGGTTAAAATGTAAAGGGAAATATTTTTGTTGTAGTTTCTTTGTTCTTAAAAAAAGATTTAAATTTTAAGAGCATTATTACCTAGAATAGTCATCATGTTTAAAATAAAAAAAGAAAAATAATTTTGAATTTCATCGGTGGTATTGTTGGGTGTTGGGGCAAGGAAATTCAGGTTTGATTCCAGCTCAGCCACTTACTGATTGAGTGACCTTAAAGCTGGCTTTACAGGTGCTAATATTTCTCTTTTCATAAACCTACACAAGTCACCAGAAAAATGAAGTCAATTTTCCTAGCAATATTGTTTTACAGGCAGCAATTTCAATATTTATAACTTGTGAGAAGACATGACATTCACTGTTTATTTTCTGGGATTGATAGTGATCAAAACAGCAGGAGAAATGCTCAGATTTTTCCTTTTGTGTTCTCATCCATTTGTCACAAAATCTTCCGAAAGTTCTTTCCAAAATTCTCTCCAAATCTGCTCATGAAGGGTTGCATACCAAGTTACTAGCTAGTCCATCTGAATATTCTTCCACAGCATATAATTATTATAAGTCTGATGGCTCCATGCAGGGGAATCTGTACTGGCACAAGTTCAGTTTATCTCTTTGCCAAACCCCAGCTCTTAATTATATAAAGGCCAAAAGAATATAAGCAATTCCATACTTGGTCAACATTGTCTCTTTGTTCAACCTGCTTTTCCTTAAGATTTCACCAACCATGGTTTTAACCACATCAATTTACTCTTTTCATAGCCTCTTTCTTCGATACATTTGCCTTTACTCATATAATAGAATGCCCTTCTGAATTCCACTTTGAGTAATCATTTCCCACTCTACAGATTGGGTTTGAATAGAAAAATCATGTTTGTTAGAGCTATATTTTTAAGTCCAAGTGGGAACAATTATGTAGTTATCTAGGAGAGAGCCGTCCCTTGTTTGCAGCAAACATTTTTATGGGTTTCATAAAAGGCAGTTTGCCAACTGTTCATGCCAAAAATGTACTAGTTCACCCTTTGTCACTTTCTCCCACTCACCTCTCAACTCCAACCAATCAACATATTCTGCTTCAACTTCAGAACTGTTTAATTTATCCTAATCCTCAATGTCAATTTTCTAATCTGAATGTAAATCACATCTCACCTGAATTAATGCAATAGACACATAATGGGCATTCTCACATCCTTCCTCATTGCATATTGCACACTCATTTCTCTTAGGGAGTATTCTAAAAGCAGTCTTGTGTTGATTTCTTTGGTGTAAATATCCCCGCCATGGTAATCTCAAATTAGCAATGTGAATGTGGAGTTGGGAAGAGATGAGCAGATTGAACCATCTGTGAGCCAGTACTAGCCTATTCTAATTCCAACCACCACTACACATCTAATGTCAGATAGCAATTTAAACTCTTCTGTGATTTTGTCTCTGGGCCTCTAAGGAAACTGGGCCCTGCTCATGTTCCCTTTTAACTCTCCTTGCTCTCTGCTCTCCAGATAGAATAGATTTACTTCTGTTCTTATATTGTACTGTCCTTGCTTCCAGATTTTCCCAGATGTTCTATTCTATTTGAATGAACAACTCTCCTACCTATTCCTCTAGTAATGTCTAGTAATTTCAGGTCACAATTAAAATTTGTCTCTGGAAATATTTTACCTTCAAAATTAGGTAACATCTTTTCTATATTCCTATAACATCTTGCAATTCTCTATAACTCTTACCAAAAAATGGCTTTTGTTTACTATATTTCTTTGTGTATACCTTTTTTCTACATAATAGAAGCAGTGTCCTTTCATTTTCATTGCCATTACTTGTTTGACAAGTATTGTAGCTCCTATTTAGTAGGTGTTCAAGAAAAATCTGTTAATGACTAAATTAATCTATATATTTTTATATATGCATATAATTTATATATACATTATATTATTATAGATTGTTATATGTCTGATGCATATAACATACAACATATAAAGTAGATTATTTAAAAACCCTCAAGAATAACTAAAAAGGTACTGAATGTTACTAGTCTCATTTACAGACAATGGTTTTGAGAAGGAAGAGATTCTTATGACTCGGGTTCTTGTAAAACACTTCTTAGTAATGGTGGTACCTTGAATAAACTCTCTGAAATGTCTCAAGCATACTCTTATGCCAGCTTTATTATTACATTTATGATAATATATGTGAACATGCTGTTTTAACTGTAAAGTGCTGAATATGCTTCTCATTGTCATCATTCTTGTCTCAACTTTAAGACTAAAGCATGGACCATTGAATTGAGGACCCAACATTATATACCATATCATAACATAATAGACAAGAATTATAAAACTAAATTAGTATTATGCACCACAGTATAATATTCTTACAGCTATATGATTGTTATGTATTTTATAATTTTATGGAATTTTAGATACTGTAAGGATTTTAATATGTGAATTATACTTTCTAGTCATCATTATTATACTTTTTAACCTATTAATAGATAGATGTTTATTTTAAAGAAACTATTATTTTAACTTGGAATGTTAAGGTCAGTTCTGTGCCCAAACCAGGCATCACTTCCTGCCATTAGAACTTCTCCTCCCAGGAAAGCTGTAGTTTCACTTTATCTTTCTTTTACCTAAAACCAATAAAAAGGGGAAAAAAGTTCTCACACCCAACATGCCCTTATACCACCAAGTTCAGTAATTTATTTGACTTCTGCCTTTGCAAGCTGATCCTCTGAAGTTCTAACTTTCCAGACTTTATATATTCAGATTGAAAAAAAATGCAGCTAGCTGTTAACAGAAAGAAGAGAAAAACAAGATTTATCTTATCCAGCTCTAACCACAACAAGGTGCTAGGCTTTCAGTGACTTCAGCTTGACAAGTAAAGCCCTGGGCAGGCATATAGCATCACTGCTTGTCACTATGAGGCAACAGAGTGGAAAAGACAGTGTAGGAATAAGCAAGAGTAGCAGGTAACTAATTAAGATTAGGAGTCAACAGTGAAAGATTTTCTAAATCCAAGACACTCAATCCTGCCATATCTACCACAGTGCAGATTATAAATAACTGCCATGTAATAAACTCACTGGAAAATATAAACAATTTTTTCTGTAAATTGTAAAGTAAAAATGGAACATGAAATGAAAATCTTCAAGTGAGGCAAAAAAAAAAATGATAACCTTCCCTTTATTTTACAAGTTTGTCACATTCAGGTATTAACATTAATTTATCCCAAATTGGGAGATCAAATATTCCTGAACACAATTCCCAATACTTAAAATAATTTCATCTCTCTCTTTCTTTCACCCTTATCTCTCTCATCTATTTCTTCCTCTCTCCTGCCAACATATATACATATTTTCACATTACTATATTTAATATATGAAATGCATTATGTAACATGGAATCAGATGCATTCTAGTCCCTTCACTGTTAATTTTCCCCCTATTTCTTTCTTTGTAAAATTATCCCTGATTTTTTTTAGATGTGTTCCTATCAGTTTCCTTTCTTCTTTCATCCTTTCCTTTCCTCTTGTGTCTATTCATTGACCTGAAATTATTTATGGAGTGTCTCTTCTGTAGCAGGCTCTTTTTACACAGAATATATTCTGTGGGAAAGTGGCATGCAAGAGTAATTATATGAAAATAAATTTTTTAAATCAACTACTAAAATTGTCCTAAGAGATATAGACTCAGAAGCATCCAATGGAACTTGCTTGTCTTGTACACTCCACACAATTCCTCCCATGCTTGAATTTGTTCCCAAATTGAGTCATTTCCTGATCTTTAGCCCCAATCTTCCATTATGGAAATTGACAAATGCTGGAAAAGTAAGTCTTCTATATTACTTGTTGTATTTTCTGTGTTTTCAAGGAAGTATAGAATCATTACTATATAGGCCAGCTGACATGTACTCAAAAACGAAGATAATATAATTAAACAATATGATTCTTGTCCTCCAAGAAATAAAAAGGAAAAATAAAACGGCTTTACTACATTTTGTCCTGACTCTCTTAGGTGTTACTCATCAGTATTCGCATGAACCTCCTAGCCAGGTTGCTGAGGGCCCAAGGTAAAATTACATTCACATCATTTACAACAATTGCAGTTCAGTGCCTGTATACATGAGGCTGAGAAGGAATTCCCCGAGCAGCAGCAGTCGTGTGTAAGAATTCTTCACACACAAGCATATGCAAGTGACCTCCTGACAAAGAGTGATGCTGAGCAGAATGATCATACTCATTTTCTTTTTTCTGAAATTATACTTCCAAATGGAGAACACTGACTGATTTATTCTGTCACTGTTATTCATAACCTCTACATTATATTTCCATAAACAATTACCGTGAGTTTACAGGAGTTACCCGTGTTACAACTCAAAAGCTTTGTTCAGCTATTAAATCGGGAAGTTATAGATATTTTGAAGTCACTTGAAGTTACTTTCCAAGTCTTAGAGTCCATTGTTGCCTTGCAATGTCAACTTGCGTCCCTTTATCATTGTGATTCCTCTAGTCTGAGTATATCTTACTGGCTTGCAACCTGTAAATTAGTGGTGAACATTTGTCATAGTATTTTGTCATTTCTTTCAGTTCCAATATTACAGCTAATTTTGTTCTGCACATGAAATGGTGAAGGCATTAGCACTTTTAATACTGCTTAGGAAAGTTAAAAACTGGCAGTGGGTGTTTCTTGTCAATTCTAAGTACAACACTCACTAGTAACAGAAAGAAAACTAACATAAAATACAACCAACTTTTTTCACAGTGCCAGTAATCTTGCTACTTCCCTCTTCCATTATCACTTCCATTTCTCTCTTGCTTTTTTCCTGATTTTGAGCTATTTCTTTCCCCTTGTCTAGTGGAAAAAACAGCCTCCATCTTAATAGATTTTGAGAAGTCCATTGTGCACATACTTAAAATACTTTTCTATTAGTTCACTAAAGGAATAACAACACCATGAGGAAGTGGAGATTATATTATATATAATTTGTTACATATAATAGCTTGGTGTCTATCCATAAAACCTATGAACTCTATACTTAAACAGTATAGACACAAAGTATACCACAGCTCTTTTTTCTTTCTATTCTTATGATGTAAGCCTGAAACACTGCACTGATAGCATTCCTACAAGCATCCAAATCATCAGAGCTCATGATTGTGGAAATCAAGTAACCCATTTTAAACCCAGGTCATTGCATGTGATGAGTCCTTGTGTATTTGGACTACAGCAAAATTAATTAGTGTACTCAATCATTCAGAGCATATGCTATCCTTCAAGTGAATGCCTGTGACTAAAATATAAATTAAAAAAAATTTTTTTTAATTTAAAAAGTTAAATTTTAAAAAATCCCTCCATCACATCAGGGACCTTTGAATAAGAATAATGGATGGCAGGATATACCACTTTACACCTTTACACTAGCATGGTTTTCCTCTCCATGACCTTCCCTATGGCCTTCCAAGGCCAGTGCAGTTCATTTTCAACTAGTGCCACCATATCATCTAAAACCACACAAAGTGAGACCAGGTATTTTATGCATATTCATTATTGAAACAATAAGAATATACTCAAATACATTTGAGCATTTTAAAGATTTGAAAAGTCCAATCATGGATCTTTTGAACTCCTACAGCTTGTTTGTCTATATATCGTTTTTTTTTAATGATGTTGGATTTTTCCCAGGAAATAGGAAACTACACTCTCACTTGTAAGAGCATGGTCTTCCACCAAAATTAATAAGCAAAGTACAGTATTTACTGAATTTTTCTGTTAGGATTATTTGTAAATCCTTACTACCTTAAACTAGTCTACTACATACCTTTTAATAATGGTCCCTTCTTAAATAAGAGAGACTGGGAAATTGAGAAACGGGTTTGCTAAAAAATAAAATTTCCCTGAGTATGGATTACTTAAAAAATGAGCAGCTTTTCTAGGTACATGGTAAATGTCGCAGATAGATATTGCCCCCATAATTGAAAAAGCACCACGGCACATGAATCTCTTCCTTAGTGATATAGATGGTATCAAATTCACTCCCAGTCATTGAACTCCCAGAATGTCAGGATTCTGTCTGCAGTAACAGCTTCTAAGTCCCTGCTATACAGGTGTCCTGTCAGTGGATTTGAAGAGTGCTTCCAAACTATGGGTATAACATCAGCTTATTGTTATGATTATTTTCCTTATATTTATTTATTATTATATTACATAATATATTATTATTCTAACATACTGTGGAGCAATATGTTGCATATAAAATAATAAAAGTGAATTACTGGATGACTGCCAAATATATACAGAATATGAGCCCTAATTTTTTTGCAGATTCAACAAATATTATCTTTTTACAATTATAAACAGAATTTATGACTAAAATAGCATTTTTTCATATTAAATGCCAATACATACACTCTGAATAGAAATATCCTTGCTAACACTTGGTATCAGTCTTTTTTATTCTAATGGATAGGTGTGTAGTGGTGTTTCATAGTGGCTTTAATTTTTAATTTATATCTTGTTATTTGTTTAGGTATAACATTATTAAGAAGGGTATATGTTCTGGTTAAATTGTGGACACATACAAAAATGTGCTAATAAAAGAGACAGATAGACTTTTTAATATAAAAATAAATTATTTTATGTTACATAGTGCTCTAATATAACTTGCTTTCAAACCAGCATAAACTCTTCCAGTTCTAGGGGCACAGGTTGTATATAGGCATCCATGCATCTTTCCCACACATAATTTATCAATGAAATTTAAATCCGTTATAGGTCCAGCTCACAGAATTATTACAATAAATTATATTTTAATTTCTATAGATAACCTAAAAAAGGTGTTTAGTCCTATTTTATAGCATTACTAAGTGCCTCCATTCTGTTCTAGGTATTATGAGAAATAGAAGACGATTAAGGCATTTTTGTTCTCTATGAGCCACATATTTATAGAGAATACATAAGCATTTCAGTCACTAATGTGTAAGGCATGCTTTGATAGAGTTACAATGAAAGAATGAAAATCTGTAGGAGGTTTTAGGGAGAGATGAATTTCTGTAGTATGAAATCATCTTACTGGAGTTCTGGAGTTAGGGCTTACATGGAGGCTATTTATAGCCAGATATGGTTGGGAGGAAATTGAGCAAAATCAAAGTTCTGTGATCTTATTCTCACACATTTCTAGCCTAGAATTCCCTGTGTTCATGGTGTGGGGAATAGAACTGTGTGTCTAGAACATAAACTAGGCAGGTAAGAATTTGGAGATAGGGTTTGAGGATCTGTTGCATAGCATTTTAAGTAACAAATTCTGTGTGTGTATATATGCATATATCATATTTTTAAACTTTATTCTGTACACAATGTGGAACCCTAAGGGTAAACCAAATAGATCTTGAACCAATGTAACATATATTTAAGGAGGAATATGATCATAAAATATCAATAATTTACCAATTTGTAATCTGTAGGTTGAAGACAATACTTAAAATAATCAACTGAGAAGAGGAATTCTGACAAGGACTATGAAGGAAAACAAAGCCTACTAGGGAGATATAGTGGGGTAAAAATGTTTGGACATACTGAGTATCTGATAGATATGAGGAAACCTGAAGTGGGAAATTAGAAAAAGAGATGTGGAGTTCAGAAGAGAGGTTGTGGTTGGATAAATGTGGGAATAAGATCAGTTGATGTTACGAAAATAAATAAGAGCTTTTGAGATAAAATATATGTAATAAAGAGATTCTGAGAATTTGCTCTGATGATGTTTTAGTGGCTGAGTAATGGCAGATGAGTCAAGTCACTCAAGGAAACAGAATAAATATGTTAGGCAACTAAGTTATTTAAATTATATGGAAATCAGGATTTCAAGGAAAAGAAGTAATAAAATAACATCTATCCAATTTCCATTTTCACAAGAAAACTATGGTTAAGTAATCAATAGTATCAATTTACAGAAGAGGCTAATGAGAAGCAATGATAAAATTATCATTCCTAGAGGGCCTCAAGTTGGCGGCATGAGTACGGTTGTGGAAATCTCCTCCCAAAACCATATATATTTTTGAAAATACAAAAAATACAACTAACTATTCCTAAAAGAGAGACCAGAAGATACAGTACAACAACCAGGCTATATCTACATCTGAGAGAAGTCAGCATCTCACAAAAAGGGTAAGCTACAAAGCCGTGATCTGGCGGGACCTGAGCACTCCACCCACCCCAGCTCACTGGCAAGAGGAAAAGAATCACAGTGGGGAGAGAGTGGAAGCACAGAACTACTAAATAACCAGCACTAGTAATCTTCACCAGGAGCACAGACACACATTGTATGGTGTACTGGGTATTAGAGAAACAGAGCAGTAAAATCCGAGATGCAGACTGCAAGTGGGTCCCCACAGCCAACTCCCATGGGACAAATGAAAAACGGGCACTTTTCAAAAGTCTTAAAGGGACAAGGGCTCAACAGCTGGACAAAATTGTACCAGCATGCTCAGCCCAGCAGGCAGGAAAACTTGAGGAAATTCAGACTCCTTAACCCACTTGGGGGTAATGCAGCCATGAAGCAGCCTGCTATTCATTCCCCCCACCAGGGCACTGCAAGCAAATCAGATGACCCACCACAGCTGCAGAGCAGCCAGAGAACAGCCCTGCCCACAGCAACCACACAGTCTCCTCCCAGCATGCAGCTAACCAGGATAGACATAGGAAGCCAGAGCAAGGACTGGAAGGCACAAAGGGGCACTGTTCTCACAGGAGAACACACTCAGGGCAGCTACAACTCCCCGCAGACCGCTAGGCAATCCCGAGGGCTGCCCCACCAATGGCAGCTGAAGAGATTATCCCAGGCACTGCTCCCGGTGTGCAGGTAGACGGCACAGACAGCGGAAGCCAGAGAAAGGTCTGGAAGGCACGAACAGAAGCCGTTCTCTTAGGAGAACACACCCAGCATGACTGCGACACTCCACAGTGCACTAGGCTATACGGAGGGCCACACAGCCCACAGGAGCTCAAAAGATTATCCCAGAGACTACTCCCCATGTGTGGGTAGATGGCACAGGGAGCAGAGAAGGGCAAGGCAACTAACAAGCAGGAAGGGACTTTGTCCTCCCAGCTGACACATGTGCCACCTGCGTGCAACCACTACTATCACCATTAAAAGGAAGAAGAATCTCGTCCAGTCAAAAATCACTCAAACAATCCCACAGAGAGGGTCTGGCGAGAAAGATATAATGAAACTTAGTGAAAAAGAATTCAAAATAAAAGTCATAACCATGCTGATAGACCTGCAGAGAAATATACAAGAGCTAAGGGATGAACTCTAGAGGGAGATAACAGAAATGAAACAATCAATAGAAGGTCTTAAGAGCAGACTGGACAAGGTGTAAGAGACTGTCAATGGAATAGAAATCAGAGAACAGGAATACAGAGAAGCTGAGGCATAGAGAGATAAAAGGATCTCCAGGAATGAAAGAATATTAAGAAAACTGTGTAACCAACCCAAACGGAACAATATTCACATTGTAGGGGTACCAGAAAAAGAGAGAGAAAAGGGATAGAAAGTGTCTTGAAGAAATAATTGCTGAAAACTTCCCCAAGTTAGGGAAGGAAATAGTCTCTCAGAACATGGAAGCCCACAAACCTCCCAAAACAAGTTTCCCAAGGAGGACAACACCAACACATACAATAATTAAAATTGCAAACATCAAAGACAAGGACAGAGTTTTAAAGGCAGCCAGAGAGAGAAAAATGATCACCTACAAAGGAAAACCCATCAGGCTATCATCAGACTTTTCAACAGAAACCTTACAGGCCAGAAGAGAATGGTATGATATATTTAATGCAATGAAACAGAAGTGCCATGAACGAAGAATACTGTATTCAGCACAATTATCATTTAAATTTGAAGGAGGGATTAAACAATTTCCAGACAAGCAAAAGTTGAGGGAATTTGCCTCCCACAAACCACCTCTACTGGATATTTTAAAGGGATTGCTCTAGATGGAAGCACCTCTAAGGCTATGTAGATGTCACCAGAGAAAATAAATACACAGCAAAGAAAGCAGACCAACCAAACACTAACTAAAGGCAAAAAATAAAATCAACTATCTACAAAGCAGTCAAAGGAAACAGAAAATAGTGCAAAATAAAACACCTAGCATATAAAGAATGGAGGAGGAAGAATAAGAAGGGAGAGAAATTAAGAATATCAGACTGTGTTTATAATAGCTTAAAAGGAAAGTTAAGTTACATGGTTAGATAGTAAAGAAGTTCCCTTGAATCATTGGTAACCACAAATTCAAAGCCTGCAATGTCAATAAGTACATACCTATCAATAATCACCCTAAATGTAAATGGATGAATGCATCAATCAAAAGACACAGAGTAATAGAACAGATGAAAAAAAGCAAGACCCATATATATGCTGCTTACAAGAGACTCACCTCAAATACAAAGACTTACACAGATTAAAAGTGAAGGGATGGAAAAAGATATTTCATGCAAAAAAAAAAAGGGAGAAAAAAGCAGGTTTTGCAGGACTTGTATCAAACAAAATAGACTTCAAAACAAAGAAAGTAACAAGAGATAAAGAAGGACATTATATAATGATAAAGGGGTCAGATCAAGAAGAGGATATAACCGTTATAAATACATATGCACAAAACACAGGAGCACCTATATATGTGAAACAATGCTAACAGAATTAAAGGAGGAAATAGAATGCAATACATTCATTTTAGGAGACTTCAACACACCACTCACTCCAAAGGACAGATCAACCAGACAGAAAATAAGTAAGGACACAGAGGCACTGAACAACACACTAGAACAGATGGACCTAACCAACATCTACAGAACTCTACACCCAAAAGCAACAGGATACACATTCTTCTCAAGTGCTTATGGAACATTTTCCAGAATAGACAACATAAAAGGCCACAGAAAGAGCCTCAGTAAATTTTTAAAGATTAAAATTCTACCAAACAACTTCTCAGATCACAAAGGTATGAAACTAGAAATAAATTGTACAAAGAAAACAAAAAGGCTCACAAAAACATGGAGGCTTCACAACATGCTCCTAAATACTCAGTGGGTCAATTACTGAATTAAAACAGAAATTATGAAATATATGGAGACAAATGACAACAACAGCACAAAGCCCCAACTTCTGTGGGACACAGCGAAGGCAATTGTAAGAGGAAATTATACAGCAATCCAGGCCTATTTAAAGAAAGAAGAGCAATCCCAAATGATTAGTCTAAACTACAATTATGGAACTCAAAAAAGAACAAATGAGGCCAAAGTCAGCAGAAGGAGGGACATAATAAAGATTAGAGAAGAAATAAATAAAATTGAGAAGAATAAAACAATAGAAAAAAGTCAATGAATCCAAGAGCTGGTTCTTTTAGAAAATAAAGAAAATAGATAAAACCCTAGTCAGGCTTATTAAGAGAAAAGGAGAAATCTACAAACCTAAACAGATTCAGAAATGAGAAAGGAAAAAACATGATGGACCCAACAGAAATACAAAGAATTTTAGAGAATACTATGAAAATCTATATGCTAACAAGCTGAAACACCTAGAAGAAATGGACAACTTCGTAGAAAAATACAACCTTCCGAGACTGACCAAGGAAGAAACAGAAAATTTAAACAGACCAATTACCAGCAATGAAATTGAATCAGTAATCAAAAAACTACCCAAGAACAAAAGCCCCAGACCAAATGGATTCACCACTGCATTTTATCAGACACATAGAGAAGACATAATACCCATTCTCCTTAACGTTTTCCAAAAAATAGAAGAGGAGGGAATACTTCCAAACTCTAATACCAAAAACCAGACAAAGACCCCACCAAAAAAGAAAACTACAGACCAATATCCCTGATGAACGTAGATGCAAAAATACTCAACAAAATATTAGCAAACCCAGTTAAAAAAATACATCAAGAGGATCATACACCATGATCAAGTGGGATTCATCCCAGGGATGCAAGGATGGTACAACATTAGAAAATCCAGCAACATCATCCACCACATCAGCAAAAAGGACAAAAACCACATGATCATCTCCATAGACACTAAAAAATCATTTGAAAATATTCAACATACATTCATAATAATAACTCAAAACAAAATGGGTATAGAGGGCAAGTAACCCAACATAATAAAGGCCATATATGACAAACCCACAGCCAAAATTACACCGAACAGTGAGACGCTGAACTCTTTTCACCTAAAATCGGGAACCACACAGGCATGCCCACTCTCTCCACTGTTATTCAACATAGTACTGGAGGCCCTAGGCACAGCAATCAACAAAGAAGTACAAGGCATCCAGATTGGTAAAGAAAAGTCAAACTGTCAGTATTTTTATGATATTGTACATAAAAACCCTAAAGACTCCACTCCAAAACTACAAGAACTGATATCTGAATTCAGCAAAGTTGCAGGATAAGAAATTAATAGACAGAAATCTGTTGCTTTCCTAGGCACTAATGATGAACTATCAGAAAGAGAAATCAGAAAAACAGTTCCATTTACAATTGCATCAAAGGGAATAAAGTACATAGGAATAAACCTAACCAAGGAAATGAAAGACCTATACTCTGAAAACTACAAGACACTCTTAAGAGAAATCAAAGAGGACACTAATAAATTGAAATTCATCCCATGCTCTTGGGTAGGAAGAATTAATATATTCAAAATGGTCATCCTGCCTAAAGCAATCTACAGATTCAATGAATCCCTATCAAAGTACCAACAGCATTCTTCAACTAACTGGAAAAAATAGTTCTAAAATTCATGTGGAACCACAAAAGACACTGAATAGCCAAAGCCATCCTGAGAAGGAAGAATAAAGCACAGGGTATTTTGCTTCCCAACTTCAAGCTCTACTACAGAGCCACAGTAATCAAGACAATTTGGTATTGGCAAAAGAACAGACTCATAGACCATTGGAACAGAAGAGAGAGTTCAGGTATTAACCCAAACATATATGGTCAATTAATATATGATAAAGGAGTCATGGATATACAATGGGGAAATAACAGCCTCTTCAACAGCCAGTGTTGGCAAAACTGGACAGGTACATGTAAGAGAATGAAACTGGATCATTGTCTAACAACCTACACAAAAGTAAATTCAAAACGGATGAAAGACCTGAATGTAAGTCATGAAACCATAAAACTCTTAGAAAAAACACAGGCGTAAATCTCTTGGACATAAACATGAACGACTTCTTCATGAACATATCTTCCTGGGCAAGGGAAACAAAAGCAAAAATGAACAAGTGGGACTATATCAAGCTGAAAAGCTTCTGTGCAGCAAAGGACACCATCAATAGAACAAAAGACAGCATACAGTATGGGAGAATATATTCATAAATTACATCCAATAAAGGGTTGACTTCCAAAATATATAAAGACTTCATACACCTCAACAACAAAAAGCAAATAATCCAATTAAAAAATGGGCAGAGGATCCGAACAGACTTCTGCAAAGAAGAAATTCAGAGGGCCAACAGGCACATGAAAAGATGCTCCACATCACTAATAATCAGAGAAATGCAGATTAAAACTACAATGAGATATCACCTCACACCAGTTAGGATGGCTACCATCCAAAAGACAAAAAACAACAAATGTTGGTGAGGATGTGGAGAAAGGGGAACCCTCCTACACTGCTGGTGTGAATGCCAAGTAGTTCAACCATTGTGGAAAGCAGTATGGAGGTTCCTCAAAAAACTAAAAATAGAAGTACCATTTGACCCACGAATTCCACTCCTAGGAATTTACCCTAAGAATTCAGCTGCCCAGTTTGAAAAAGACATATACACTCCTATGTTTATTGCAGCACTATTTACAATAGCCAAGAAATGGAAGTAACCTAAGAGTTCATCAGTAGATGAATGGATAAAGAAGATGTGGTACATATACACAATGGAATATTATTCAGCCATAAGAGGAAAACAAATCCTCCCATTTGCAACAACATGGATGATGCTAGAGTACCGGTATTATGCTCAGTGAAATAAACCAGGTGGAAAAAGACAAGTATCAAATAATTTCACTCATCTGTGGAGTATAAGAACAAAGAAAAAAACTGAAAGAACAAAACAGCAGCAGACACACTGAACCCAAGAATGTACTAACAGTTACTAAAAGGAAAGTGACTGGGGAGGATGGATGGGAAGGGAGTAAAGGGGGAGAAAGGACATCACAATTAGCAGACATAATGTAGGGGGCACATGGGGAAGGCTGTACAACACAGAGAAGACAAGTAGTGATTCTATAGCGTCTTACTATGCTGATGGACAGTGACTGTAATGGGGTATATGATGGGGATTTGATGATTTGGGAAGTCTAGTAACGATAATGTTGCTCATGTAATTGTAGATTAAAGATACCAAAAAAAAAGAAAAAAAATTATCATACCTATATCATACCTAGGCTAAGTGAATAAAAAAATGGGTTTATGCAAATCAAATAACAACAAAAAGGAATGTACCTGGATGGAGCAAATAATGAATCATGGTTGTGTCAGTCAGGAAAAATTGTGCTATGCTGCACTAACAAATTACCACTGTGACCTCAGTTGTTTAATACCACAAAGATTTGATTGGTTCTCTTTTTTTTAATTGAGTATCATTGATATACAATCATATTGGTTTCAAATGGATAAAGAAGATGTAGTACATATTCACAATTAAAAGAAAAGGAATATTATTCGCCATTAAAAGAAAAGAAATCATGCTGTTTGAAACAACATAGATGGATCTAGAGGGTATAATGTTTAGACAAATACCATATATTGGTTTTCTTTAACTGCACCTGTATCATGTATCAATGTAGAGTTTGGCATGGTGAGAACTGGTCCACATAGCAATTTCCAAGTCAGAAAAAGGCTGTACCACATGGAATGCTACCATTGCTGGCAGGGAAAAGTCCATTGCAAACATCTTCACTGTCACTTCTGTGTACTGACCCAAAGTTGACATATATCATTTTGGTATACAACCTGTTCTTATAGAACCCACTGTCAAGTTCTGATGAACTTGAAAAGGGATCAGAAATGTGGGAGAGGAAATGATATGTATTTGGAGCTTCACAGTTTACTGAGATTGCAAAGAAATAATGAGGGAGAAAATGAGAGTAAGCCACCAATCAAAATCAAAGGAGAGCTGAAAGTTGCTGTTTGCAGATTCAGGGAAAGTGATTTCAATAGGAAAGGTTTGAAGAGATAAAATAAGGAAGAAGATGGTGATGAAAAAAGTCCCAAATAAGACTCCACTTAGTGCTTATATGTGTAAAGCAAATTAGCGCTTTAAACTGCAATGCTCAGTCTCAATAAAGTATCTTTGAATCTAAAGATTCAGATAATCTTTAGATTATACCTAGCCCATAAGAGATACTCCATAATTACTTTTTCAAGTAAGTGAATAAATAATCTAATTAAGTTAAAAAGAGAGTTAATAACATAAGTCCTAGTACTAGTACTACTGAACACAAGAAAACAGAACTTCTTCAGAGATTGGAAATATTTTTCAAAGCTTGACAAGATATAAAAGAAAAAATCTTATGGGAATTATCATTTATTCCAAAGTGTATTAATCATACATTTTAGAAACAAGTAAAATACCTAGTGAAATAAAGATTTCTAGGTGACATTTACCATAGTATATGTACTAAATTTTACAGTCTCTGCAACACAGAGGAATATTTATAATTCTTGAAAGCATCAATCAATTTTGTTAAACTTCAAAAGAAAATACATTCTTTCATCTTTTATTTTATTAACTTAACAATTATTTTTTGTAAAGTAGTAGCACCTACTCTACCCTAGTTTCCTATCCTAAAGGT
This sequence comes from Smutsia gigantea, assembly GCA_032199065.1. Taxonomy (NCBI): domain Eukaryota; kingdom Metazoa; phylum Chordata; class Mammalia; order Pholidota; family Manidae; genus Smutsia; species Smutsia gigantea. The sequence goes on along the minus strand of JAVSCE010013031.1, from coordinate 62,817 downwards.
ACCTTCTATAGAGAACTGTTTTTGAAAAGAGAAAGAAAAATGTGAGATGAAAAATAAATAAAAATATGTGGTTCTCAAATATGAGCACACAGACATATCCCATCTTTTTGCTTGTCACTTTGTTGCACTTCAGAGAAAATGAGGTTTTTACAAATGGAAGATTTGTGGCAACTGAGTACTGAGCACATCTCTTTGCACTCTTTTTCCAACTGCATTTGCTTACTTGGTGTCTTTGTGTCACCTTTTGGTAATTCTCACATGTCAAATTTTTTCATTAGTGTTTTTCATGGTGATCTGTGATCAATCATCTTTGATTTTACTATTGTGATTGTTTTGAGGCCCCACAAACCACATCTGTGTAAGACAGAAAATGTAATGAATAAATATTGTGTGTGTTGTGACTCTTTTACTAAGTGGTTGTTCCCTAGTTTATCTCTCTCATATCTGTGTCTATTCCCTGAGACATAACAACATTGAAATTAGGCCAATTAATAACCTTGCAATGGCCTCTAAGTGTTCAAGTAATAGTAAGACTCATACATCTCCCATTTTAAGTCAAAAGATAGAAGTGATTAAGTTTATTGAGAAAGGCATGTTGAAAGTCCAGATAGGCCAAAAATTAGGTCTCTTGCACCAAACAGCCAAGTTGTAAATGCAAAGAAAATCGTCTTGAAAGAAATAAAATATGCTTGTCCACTGAACATGTACAAAAAAGTGAAGCAGTCTTATTGCAAACATGGATAAAGTTACAAAGATTTGAATAGAAGATCAAACCAGCCACAAAGTTTTCTAAAGCAAAGCCAAACCCAGAGCAAAGCCCTAGATCCATTTAATTCTAGCAAAGCTGATAATAGTGAGAAAGCTGTGGAAGAAATGTTTGAAGCTAGCCAAGGATGGTCAATGAAGTTTAATGAAAGAAGCTATCTCCATAACATAAAAGTGCTAGGTGAAACAGAAAATGCTGATGTAGAAGCTGGAGCAAATTATCCAGATGATATCTAAGATAATTAATGAAGGTGGCTAAACAAAACAATATATTTTCAGTATAGACGAAATAGCCTTCTATTGGAAGATGTCATCTGGGGCTTTCATAGCTAGAGAGAAGTCAATGCTGGCTTCAAAGCTTCAAAGGACAAGCTTACTCTCTCATTAAGGGTTAGAGTGGCTGGTGACTTTCAGTTGAACCCAATGCTCATTTACTATTTAGATAATCATAAAGCCCCTAAGAATTTTGCTAAATCTACTCTGCTTGTGCACAATATATGGAACAACAAAGCCTGGATGATACCACGTCTGTTTATAAGATGGTTTGCTGAATATTTGAAGTCCACTGTTGAAACCTACTTCTCAGGAAAAACATTCCTTTCAAAATATTACTGCTCAGTGACAATACACCTGATCACCCAAGAGCTCTGATGGAGATATGAACCGAGATTAATATTGTTTTCATACCTGCCCATGGATCAAGGAGTCATCTCAACTTTCAAGTCCTATGATTTAAGAACTACATTTCATAAGGCAGTATAGTTGCCACAGATAGCTATTTCTGTGATACTTGGTAAAGTAATCTGAAAACCTTCTGGAAAGGATTTACCATTCTAAAAGCTATTAAAAACATTCATGACTCATGAAAAAGGTTGAAATAGCAACATTTACAGGGGAGTGGAAGAAGTTAATAATAACCCTCATGGATTATTTTTAAGATTTCAAAACTTCAGTGGAAGAAATAACTTCAGATGTAAAAATAGCAAGATAACCAGAATTAGAAGTGAATTCTGAAGGTCTGACTGGACTGCTGCAATGTCATGATGAAATTTTAATGGATGAGGAGTTGCTTTTTATGGATGAACTAAGAAAGTGGTTTCTTGAGATGGAATCTACTACTGGTAAAGATGATGTGAAGATTGTTGAAATTACAAGTTATTAGAATATTACATAAACTTGATAAAACTGGTGGGTTTTGAGAGAAGTTTGACTGTAGGTAAAATGCTATCAAATAGCATCACATGTACAGGGAAACTCTGAAAAGAAGAACCAATCAATGCAGCAAACTTCATTTTTGTGTTATTTTAAGAAAACTGCCACTGTCACCCCAGCCTTCAGCAACTGCCACTCTGATCAGTGGTATCAATGCTGATCAACTTAAGCATTTTTTAATTAATGTATATACATTTGCAGGCATAGCACTTTGCACCTTTAGTAGACTACCATACAGTATAAACATAAATTTACTGTGCACTGGAAATTAAAATTATTTTGACTAATTTTATTGTGATACTCTTTTGAGGTACTCTGGCACCAAACTTGCTCTAATATCTCTAGAGTTTGTCTGTATTATATTTATTTTTAAGTCCAACTGATATTGATTATTGAAGAGCATACTCGTTTTTCTTTCTTCACTTAAAAAAATTTTAAATTCATCTTTATTTTTATTGAAGTATGGTTGATTTACAATATTATATTGGTTTCAAGTATACAACGTAGTGATCTGACAGTTAATATACATTATTAAATGCTTACCCCACCTAGTGTAATTATTTGCCAACATAGGAAGATACTGCAGAATTACTGACTATATTCCCTATGCTGTACTTTCAAATAGTTTCACCATTTAAGCAACTACTTGCTCTGATCAATATTTATATGAAACACTATTTATCAATAGACAAATATTCCCAAGTTGTAATACAATATACTCTTACTAATATATCTCACTACTTCATCATATGATAATTTTTGAAGTTTTAAGCCAAAAGAATTAAAGTAATATAAATTTATTCACTTGAAGTCATCAAACTATTTACATTTCAGAAAACTTAGCAAAAAATAAAACTACTCTGCGGAGTTTATATAATAATTAAAATATGTGTGGGTTTCATGCAGGACAAAATATATACTCATTTGTTTAAACTGTTTCTCAAACTATACTTCATAGCCCTTGGCTCAGAGTCAATATTCAAGTTATTCATCATAGTTTAGTGTATGATATATATCCAGTAAAATGATATATATATGTAATAAAAATAGAGGATATAGAATATGTGAATAAAAGTATCAATAACTAATAAAATTCACTAAAATTCACTATACATTCGAATATGAAAGGCACATTTCACCAGACAGTGAGTACCTGAGGAAACAACCCCTCATTCATGAGTGTTGTTTACTGTCTTGATTAGTGTCTAAGATACATTTTGAACTTAAAAGTTTACTGAGAAATAAAAGGCATCCAGATTGGGAGAGAAGTTAAACTGTCCCTGTTTGCAGATGACATGATATTGTACATAAAAACCCTAAAGAATCTACTCCAAAACTACTAGATCTAATATCTGAATTCACCAAAGTTGCGGGATACAAAATTAATACGCAGAAATCTGTGGCATTTCTATACACTAACAATGACCTAGCAGAGAAAGAAATCAGGAAAACAGTTCCATTCAAAGTTGCATCAAAAATAATAAAATACCTAGGAATAAACCTAACCAAGAAAGTTAAAGACCTATACTCTGAAAACTACACGACACTCATGAGAGAAATTAAAGAAGATACCAATAAATGGAAACACATCCCATACTCATTGACAGGAAGAATTAATATTGTCAAAATGGCCATCCTGCCTAAAGCAATCTATAGATTCAATGCAATTCCTATAAAAATACCAACAGCATTTTTCAATGAACTAGAGAAAATCATTCTAAAATTCAGATGGAACCACAAAAGACCCCTAATAACCAAAGCAATCTTGAGAAGAAAGAATAAAGTTAGGGGAATTATACTCCCCAACTTCAAACTTTACTACAAAGCCACAGTACTCAAGACAATTTGGTACTGGTACAAGAACAGACCCATAGACCAATGGAACAGACTAGAGAGCCCTGATATAATCCCAAGCATATATGGTCAATTAATATATGATAAAGGAACCATGGACATAAAATGGGAAATGACAGCCTCTTCAACATCTGGTGTTGGCAAAATTGGACAGTTACATGCAAGAGAATGAAACTGGACTTTGTTTAATCCCATACAAAAAAGTAAACTCGAAATGGATCAATGACCTGAATGTAAGTGTCATGAAACCATTAAACTCTTAGAAGACAACATAGGCAAAAATCTCCTGAATATAAGCATGAACGACTTCTTCCTGAACACATCTCCTCGAGCAAGGGAAACAAAAGCAAAAATGAACTCATGGACTACATCAAACTAAAAACTTTCTGTACTGCAAAGGACAACATCAACAGAACAAAAAGGCATCCTACAGTATGGGAGAATATATTTGTAAATGACATATCTAACAAGGGGTTAACATCCAAAATATATAAAGAACTTACATGCCTTTACACCCAAAAAGCAAATAACCCGATTAAAAAATGGGCAGAGGATATGAAGAGACAGTTCTCCAAAGAAGAAATTCAGATGTCCAACAGTCACATAAGAAGATGCTCCACATCACTAATCATCAGGGAAATGCAAATTAAAAGTACAATGAGATATCACCTCACACCAGTAAGGATGGTCACCATCCAAAATACTAAGAACAACAAATGCTGGCAAAGATGTGGAGAAAGGGGAACCCTCCTACACTGCTGGTGGGAATGTAAGATGTGGAGAAAGGGGAACCCTCCTACACTTCTGGTGGGAATGTAACCTAGTTCAACCATTGTTGAAAGCAATATGAAGGTTCCTCAAAAAACTAAAAATAGAAATACCATTTGACTCAGGAATCTCACTCCTTGGATTTTACCCAAAGAATACAACTTCTCAGATTCAAAAAGATATAGGTACTCCTATATTTATTGCAGCGCTTTTTACAATAGCCAAGGTATGGAAGTGTCCATCAGTAGATGAATGTATAAAGAAGATGTGGTACATATACACAATGGAATTCTATTCAGCTAGAAGAAGGAAACAAATCCTGCCATTTACAACAACATGGATGGAGCTGGAGGATATTATGCTCAGTGAGGTAAGCCAGGTAGAAAAAGACAAGTGTCAAATTATTTCCCTCATTTGTGGAGTATAACAACGAAGGAAAACTGAAGGAACAAAATAGTAGCATGCTCAGAGACTCCAAGAAGGAACTAGTATTTACCAAAGGGGAGGTGTGTGGGAGGGTGGGAGAAGGGGATTGTGGGGTATTATGTTTAGTACACATGGTGTGAGGGATCACGAGGAAAACAGTGTAGCACAGAGAAGGCAAACAGTGAATCTGTGTCATCTTACTACACTAAGGACAGTGACTGAATTGGGGTATGGGTGGGACTTGGTAATATGGGTAAATGTAGTAACCACATTGTTTTTTCATGTGAAACCTTCATGAGAGTGTATATCAATAATACCTTAATAAGAAAAAAGTTTACTGAGAAATTTATAAGGCAGTTAGTGTCACCAAGTGAATGACTAATGAACTGTTAAAAGTTAATCCGTCATCTAGTAATAGTAACTGGCATTTTGGAACTACCATCATTGGGCACTGTAGTACTATAGATGATTTTACACATGATTAGTTTATCATATTTTCTAATATTGCTGATTATTCTCTTTTGGATATTTGTGAAAATAAATTTGCATATAAAAAAGACATAAGACATTGGAAATATATATTTCCCCTGGAATTTAAAAAGACTATGTTTCTACATATCATACATTCTATGCTTTTGAAAAGATTTAAAAGTAATAAAGAATGCCTGGGAGTTTTACTATTGCCACTACAAAGCAAAATATTAGTTTATATAATGAAAATGTTCACAAAAATGAGGCATTTCATATGTAAGAACCATGAGATAAAAGTTTTATAACAGGATATATCCATAAATGATTTATCTGATAGAGGATTACATCCAAAATATGTACAGAACAAGTTTTGGCAAGGATATGGAGAAAATGGAAACCTCCTATACTCTTGGTATGAATGTAAATTGTTGGAGCCACTATGGAAGGCAGCATGGAAGTTCCTCAAAAAACTAAAAATACAAATACCATATGACCCTATAATTTCTCTTCTAGAACTTACCTGAAGAAAACAAAATCCCTGGTTCAAAAAGATACATGCACCACTATGTTTATTGCTGCATTGTTTACAATAGCCAAGATATGGCAGCAATGAAAGTTTCTGTCAATAGATGAATGGATAAAGAGGATGTGGTACATATACACAATGGAATACTATTCAACCATAAAAAAGAAAGGAATTTTGCCATTTGCAACAACATAGATGGACCTAGGAGGTATTTTACTGTCTGAACTAAATCAGGAGGAAAAAGACAAACACCATATGACTTCACTTATTCATGGAGTGTAAAAACAAAATAAAACAAAATGAAAAAAATAGTAGCAGACACCTAGACACAGAGAAATGACTAGTGGTTACTGGGGTGAAGGAGGAGTTGGGAAGGGTGGGTGGGGAACGTGAAGGGAATAAAAGGGCACAAAATTCTCAATCATAATATCAGTTAGTCACAGGGATGGTAGTATAGCATAGAGAATACAGACAATGAGTCTATAATATCTTTCTATTTGGATAGTAATTGCACTAGTGAGGATGGGGATTTAATAATATGGGTAACGAACCACCGTGCTGTATACTTGAAACCAATATAAGATTGTATATCAATATACTTCAATAAAAAATTTATAATAGCTCAGAAGCATATTAGAATGAATAGTGACTTTCAAAATAAAATGTTTAAAATTTGCTGTGTGTAAAAAACAAGAGATTTAAAATCTCAATAACTATAAATTGTCTATTAACTTTGAATTTAAATATTGTCATAAGAAAAGAAAAAATTACCCCTAAAGAAGTTAATTAATTTTTATTTAATGTTTAACATTTTCACAAGGCATTCCAGAGGTTTATAATATTTATTTTATCATTCAAGTATTTACAGCATATGCTGAAAATATACTCCAATTTTAATCATAACTAGTTTTATTATTGACTGCAATAAAATTCTAAAACACATTGTTCTAGTGCACTAGCCTAAAGCTGTTGAAACATAGACCTTACTGCCACAAATGTCCTTGTTAATTGATAGGGCCATTGCCTGTGTGCTTCAGATAAATATCCAAGAAAAAAAACAAAACACAATTATTGAAAATTATTAGTTTCCAATTTAAAAATAAATTAAGTGCAATAGTTGTATCATTCTTTATTGAAAAGTTCCTATTTGCATTCAAAGTTTTATCTTGATCTTTTTTAAAGAAAGTGAGGACATCATGATATTCTTCTCATTTTAGAGAAAAAAACCTATTACCTATAATTCAACAAGAAAGAGCCAATTCCTGCATTGTGGAATATATTTTGGGAAAGATCCTGGGAAAAAAAATGTCTCAGGAGAACTATCTTCAAATGTACCAGAAAACTTCTCAGCAGTATTCCTTTTGAATTCTGTGAAAAGCATCAGAAATTAGTAGTTTTTAAGAGAGATCTGTGACACTCTTCCCTATTGAATTGGCCACTTCCTTAAATGCTAGCATTTTCCAATAAATTTATCATGTTTCTCTTCCCATATTTCTACTTGTCGCTGTGCTCTGATTTTTGTATACCTGTATTTTCAACTCTTTTCTGTGTGACCACACATTGCCTTAAATATTCAACCACTCACAAAATCCTCCTTCCACTCTGCACCATAATCTGAGGCTTATTACCTTTCCTCCAGTATACTTCATCTGAAGGAGAGGCCACCCATCCACAGCTTTACTCATAGATCCTGAGGGTATTGGGTTGAATTGTGTCTCCCAAGAAAGATCTGTGCACAATCACAACATGACTTTTATGGAATTGAGTTTGTGAAGCTGTGTTTAAAGTAAGGATCATAAAATGATCCTAGATTAGGGTAAGTCTTAAGTCTAATAATCTGTCTAACAACCTTTGATAAATACTGCTTCTATTCACTATGTACACATTTTGTAGGAGGAAAGGCAAGACTATGTAGTATGATTACCACCTTACCAATCTTAGTCCTTACCACAGCATTGTGACATCCTATACTCTAGCTATGGTTATACATCCAGGCTGCCCTTGTATGTCATGCTTTTGCATTGACTAGAACTCTTCCTCTGCAGTTATTGTCTTCCATTTCTTATTATTTATCAGTTGACATATCACAATTATCACCTGGTAATTTGCAAGACATTTTAATATATAATTTAACATTCATTTTGCAATATATCTTACACAAAAACCTTCATATTTACTTAATGGTAAATTTTTAGTCAGAATGTTATATACCTTCATATCATATTCAGTTTTTAATGATATGTAAATGACTAAAGAATCTCAGATTGACAGCTACTTTTCAACAGCACTTTGGAGATGTTATCCTGGCCATTATTAACAGTTGTGAAATCTACTGCCAGTCAAATGATTGCTTTTATATGTAGTAATGTGTCTTTCTGACTTTTTTTAATGGAAAATTTTACTTTACCTAAGAGTAGTAAGAATGGTATTATGAATCCCATATGTCCATAACCCACCTTTGAGAATTATAAACATACTTCAAATCTTTTTTTATCTATAACTTTTTTCTATTTGAAGTACTTTCCAATATATGCTGGACAAATTTTCTTTATTTTGCAAGTAATTTAAGATACATCACAAATGCATGAGTCTTTTGGTTTTGTTTTATAATAATCTCAATTTTGTTATCAAACTTAACAAAATAAATAATATTAATTTAACATATTTTAATACCAAGTGTATATTCACACTTTTCCAATTGACTCAAATGTCTTTCTACAGCTGATTCATTCAAATAGGAACCAAAACAATACCCACAAAGTAAATGTGTATATCATTTCTCTTAAACTCTCTTAATTTTGTACCAATCATTTTGTCTTGTCATTACCATGTCATTTACCTTTGAAGAAATTGAATCACTTAAACATTTTCTGGGTATATCTGATTGCTTCCTTATAGAATCTTTAAACTTGTTACTCTTCTCATTTAAAAAATTAAATTTGCAACAAGATCTAGAGAATTACTTAGATAGATACTTTTTCTTTTATAAGAATAATTCATAGGTGAGCTCTGTACTCCCATTGCATCAAATCAATACACACAAAACATATGTGGTGCAATTTTAAGGATGTTAAGGTTGATAAATAATCAGCAAGTTAAGGTGTTGCCAGTGTGATTTAACCATTATAAAATGTCTCATTAACCTTTAATCTGATTGAGGCAGCATCCAAATATGATGATTAATTTGATCTATGCCTTTAAAAGATCATTTTTAATGTATTTATGATTCAGAAGACTGTTCTCCCCACTTATCATTAGTTTACAGGAGAGGATATATTTTTAATTTCCCCATATAAATTTTGACTATAAGGCATTCATCTCCTAGAATTCCCAAATGGATTTTATATGTTTGATATATTTTTGTGTCTGTCATTATTCATTTTAATGCTTAAATTGTTACATCCTTGGATAGTGGGAGTCCCTTCTAATTTGTTACTCTGTCTTTTTTAGACACAATCCCAGTAGCTTCTTGGTTTCTGGTACAAGAAGAGTCCTTGGATCTGTGTGTACATTTCAGCCTGACATCTGAAATCTTCCATTTTCCTCCGAACTCCAATCCTTTTAAGAACAAATGGTCTTTAGAAACCTCTGGGTGCTTGATATACAAATTATTATTATAACACCATTTTCCAGGCATGTCAGTGGGGACCTAATGAATACATTTCTAAAAAAAAAGGCAATTTGAATTTTTAAATTACAGTGATTTACTTAAAGTGAGCATTTTTCACTTTGGTTTTCTTATGCTGAAAATCTTGGCTTGTAAAACATTAGCACATTTTCTCTCCTACTTTATGCTATAATATACATATAATATTTTTAATTGGCAATGATAACATCAGTACTGAAATAAGACTCCTGAATGGTGTTTAACATTTCTTTCCATATCTATTGTACTCTGTGCTAAGGTTTATAGGCAATAACTATGTGTTTTAAGACCATTTGTTATAAGTTTTTTGTTTTGTCTTTTTGATAACTTGATATAGGTCTAATCTATTTTATCTTCAAGTTTTGAAAATTGTTTTTTTTTAATAGAGAAATGCAACAAATTTTTGCAGTTTAGAGATTATTTATCTGGGAGTAGGAAGACAGACTTCTTCACTGACACTCTGCATGAGGAATCTCTGAACTCTCATGAATGTCTTGACAGTGGCTGGCAGAATGCACAAAAACTCTGACAATTTCTTCCAAAGGCTCCTTATGAATCTTCTTCACCTCAGTAACTTGCCTTATTTTACTTTACCCAGACCCAACATTCTGGTGGGAGTCTGTGTATTTCATATACATTGTCCTGTGTATTTCCTAGGGAGTTCCAAAAATGTCATGACCTACTTAAAAATTATATAAATTTCTACTACCTAAAAATATATTCATGTTGTAGGTAATGTTTGAGAGGAACAAGCAAATTTTCAGCATAAAGGATCCATTCATTTATATATAGTCTACCCTTTTACACTTGCATTTTATAAATTTGCTTTTAAAACTATTTTATGAATTTTATTTTTAATTCAAAAAATTAGAGAAATGTTTGAGCTCCAGTAAAACCTACTGATTTTATTTTAGTGGTATTATTTTATCAATTAAAGTTCTTCATTTCATTTTCTGTCTTATTCTAGATGAGGTTATTCATTACTCTTCATTTGCAAAAGAAACTATAATTTATAACTATTTCAAGTTGCTATTTTTTTATCTTCAACACAAATGTGCATTATAGAGCAGATATTTATTCAAGCATATTTTTCATTACAGATAGACATTCACATATTTGGTAAAGCTAAATTCATTTTTCAAGTTTTTTCTCATGTATACATTTTCTAAAGTATCTATTGTGACAAGGACTTTTACACTAAAATGCAATCTTTTATGTTATATATTTATCAAGGTCTGTTTAATAGGCTCACTTGTCAAGTGCAGTGATAAAGAAGTGATAATGATATTCAAGAAAAGCATAGGAAACATATATTTTTAGTATTCAATTGAGTACTGTTGCTTCATGTTCTCAGTAGGAGATATATTACTATCTGAAAGCAATAGTAAAATACTGAAAATATTGAATAATAGTTATAATGATAAGAAACTCTTCTAATCCTTAGTATCTGAAAAAATGAGGTGGGATTTGTGTTCTTTAACTCTTAAGAACAATCTGAGATAAGACTTACTTTAAAATATAATAACTAATGAACCTTTTACTAGGAAACAATTACCTTTCTCACTGATGCCGTAAGTCATTGTCCCAGCAGTTTGAGGGGAACCATGTATCATCATTATTATGCTTAACTTTCCCTGGGTATAAGTTTAGTATTGAGCATAGTATATAATTAGGGGTTGTAATTTCAAATCAGGATGTGTGCTTCTGAAAAACAAGGTTAGTAGAATCATGTGAATTTATTGCCCAAAAAAGAAGTTGATAAATGAGGAATTAAAAGTATAAGTGTAACAATACCAACAGTCACCTCCACCAGCTGTTATACATGTACTATCTATTATTCAGATCCTTGGAACAATATAAGGGCAAAGTAAATCCATGTTAGATGAACAAACACCTGTCTTACCTTTCTACCCTTCTGAATGCCACTGGAGTAAATATAAATTTACAGCAGCATTGCACAGAAGGAACAGTGCTAACAGAAGTGACTGCCAAAAAGACTAATTTTGTTCTCAGAAGGGTGATAGGAGTAGATGCTAGATTTGGGTGGTAGAACAGGGGAAAACAAAATTCAGTTTGTTTATCCTGAGCACTGAATATTGATGTCATTGTTTGCCCCAAGTTGGAGCCAAGAATAGCAACTCACTGTTAGGATGCTTCTAAAACAGGGGATGAGGTTGAAAAATCAATCAGGAACTGAGGTGACTTGCAGCCTTCAGTGTTAAGCTTTCCCTTTATCGTCTTTTATTTAACATCCCCATACAAACTTATAAACAAAAAACTAGAGCAGAGATGTGAGTGGTTCTTCTTCCCATGAATAATTTCCAAGCTCACTGAAGGGCAGAGTGCAAATGGGGACCTGGGGACAGTGTTCCGGTAATTAAAGGACATGTGGGACTCCTTGGTGGACTTTTCAACTTTGACCTTACCTGTATGAAAGACAGCAATCAGAATTAGGGCCCGAAGTTAAAACCAAGCCTCTGTTTCCTAAAGAACTTGAAACTACGGCTGAAGGTACGAAGGATTTTAGTGAAACTTGATGCTCCTGGGCTGACTAGGTAGAGTGTACTCTCATGGGCTGCTTTCCCCTTAAACTCCATAGAATGAGACTTGCCAAGTTGGTGCAGTCTTCCCACAGACAATCAGACTCCTCATTCTCAGTGAAGACTATGGACACAAACCTGAATGACAGCAAACGAAACCCATATCAATGACAAATACAAACTGATTTGCATAAATATAAATTGACAGCCAAGAATAAAATGAAAGGATAGATGAATAATCCCACATGCAACAAAATAATAAAGAATTATAAAATAATTTTGAAATAATTACACATAGTGAAATTTTGAAGTTTCAAGAAAATAGTGTACTTTTCAGAAAATAAGTGTACTTCAGCAGAAAATAAGGATTTTAGAAATGTCTTAGATGAGAGCAAGAAGCCAAAAGTAACCAAAATATGGGAAAAAAGTTTAAAAAGCATAGAGAAGATCCAAAATCATGTATTGGAAGAAGCAATTTATGCATACAGAAAAGCAAATATTCAGTAATGTAATAAAGGAGAATGTTCTAGAGCAAAAAAAAGAACAATTAGAAATGCGTTCTAATAAAATTTCTTACACTTTAAAAGATGCAAGAAAAGGAATTTGGATGAAATTATTGAGTGGGTGTAAATATTTGCCTATTTATTTAAGAAAAGATATGAAATGAAGGCTGTGGGTAAAATTGTAACATTTCCAGAACATCTCCCCTAGCTTTGTTACATCTGCATATCAACAGACATTCAGATGTGGAAAGAAGTATGGCTTTAGTGTATTTGCATCTTTCCTCTGTGGTGGAGAAGTTCATCTCCATATCAATGGGTAATTACCTGAGAGGTGAGGGGAGGGCCGGTTTTGCTGCTGCTAGAACAGGAGAGAGAGATGGGCTGGACTGCAGTTTTGTAAGCAATAAACAGGTTTTAAACTTTATTTCTCCCTTTGACTGATTTCAGCTTTTAGAGGTATTTTGCCCCAGGGTGTCCTCTCCCAGAGTTAACAAAGGCAAATATATCTAAAACAAAAAGCTGTAAAGAAAATTCTTAGTGCAAATAGGAAGCAAATGAAAATATGATGTAAGTTTGAAAAACATGACATTAAAGAAATAAATTTTGACTATAACAATCCCCTTTGAATAATGATATTTAATGAAATCAAATCACATTTCTATTTCGGTGGGATATTTCTATCATTTCAAATGGGATTTTACTAATTTTTTTATGGGGTAGTATTTGAAATGATAACAGTACCACTATGTATAAAAAATTATCTTTTCTTGTTTATGGCTGCAATTTATGGACAAAACATATTTAAACATAATTTGAAGAGTTTGCAAATATTAGACATTGTCAAATTAAAATAGTAATGTTATATTATCTGCATTATATATAATTTCTAAAACATATAAAACAATGTAAAAGTAAGAGTAAAATGTGCATAGATTGAAGAGAGAAAGGAAGACTTAGATCTTACAGTATTTTATTCTCATTAACTGAACATGTAAATGAAATAATAATTCCAACAAACATGATACTTATTAGTCAAACCTTGGAGGCTTTTTCATTTTCATCAGACTCAAAAAAAGAAATGCTATGACCGTTACATTCAACATTGTTCTAAAGGCCCTAGCTATTATAATAAAAGAATAGGAAATACAATAAAGGAAGAGGTAAGTAAAAATTACTTGAAAATGATAAATTTCTATGTAGTAAACATAAAACAAAACACATTAGAAAATCCCTGTTAGAACTAATACAATAATTAGCTAGTACATTACTTTTTAATTTGGAAAATAAGCAATATATTTTTCATGTTTATACAGACTGTTCCTATATTTTCTATCAAAATACTTATTTTATTCTACTGTGGTTTTCTATACTTGTATATATTCTCTTTACTGTGAGATCATAAAAAGATAAACTTTAAAAAAATATGTGTATTTCCAATGTCAAGATTCAGTCTTGTCCAGTGAAACACTGTTGATGGGACTGTTCTATTACTGCATTATTCAGTATAGTAACCATTAGACACATGTGGATATTGAGTGCGTGAACTGTGACTACTACACATGGGAAACAGAATATTTAATAATATTAAAGGTAATTAGTTTAAATTTAAATTCAAATAGGCATATATGACTGTGAGTGCCATAATAGTACTGATAGGGAAAAATTTACAAGGACAGCAACCTATTCCAGGTGGCTTCCTTCTGCTTCTCTAGTTAACAAAGACAGCAGAAATTCCCGTTTTCCCCCTCTCCTTCACTCCCCACTCTGCCAGGCACTTACTCCCTAAACTTACTCCGCCTTGTTTGCTCATTTGCTGTGCACGTAGAAATGTTGCAGATACGGAAGCAGAGATATATATTGTTCCCCTTGCCCTTGTTTGTGACTCAGACCTTGGGAGATGACTTCCCTCAAAGCCCGCCAGTGTAAAATAAACCTCAACACTCCAAGACCTCCAAGTGCCACTTGGTTCTTCTGTCAGTGATCCAGTCCAAGTTTTTTCAGTATTTTCCCTAAAATTTGGTTCCCTGACCAAGAAACCCAACCACACTGGCCCTTTGTTACCACGTTTGGGGCAACAGCAGGGTGGTGATGGAGGAAGATCACAATGGAGAAGGTGGGCCCTGCCTGAACTTTTGGCAGTCTCCTGCCCGGTCTCCCTGGGCCAGCCCTGCTCCACTGTTCCCGCTGGTCTCAAGGAGGCTTGGCAGGTGAAGACCTAGTTCTGACACCAAATTCGGTAAGGTCCCAGGGCCCCTGACCCAGCCAGTCCCACCCACTGGAGTGGAAGGGGAGTCTGATCACCTCCTGGAGACTTCTTAGAAGAAAGACATTCCCAGGGGGGAATGTTTAAACTCTGGTCTGAGTGTGTGAGTGAGTGTAGGGCAGCTGAAGCCATTCAGTCTGCACTGAATCTGTGATTCCACGGCCTGTGCTATGGAATCTGAGTGGGCCCTTCACCGCATTCACGGTCGGCTGCCACAACATAACAGTGACTCAGCTTCGGCTGACCTGGCCCGGGACTAATAGAGGTGCACCTTAGTCAAGGCTGATCAAAGTCTCTCAGGGGAGCACAAATGGATGGGAATCTGATTGGTCTCCTCTTTAGAGGAGGGGACTCTCCCTTGTCTGTTTTTGTGGCACTGTCCATGGACACATCAGGGATCAGGGCACAGCAAACCCGCAGTTCTTGACACCATGCTCAAAAACTTGAGGAAGGGATTTTCAAAAAGCTACAGAATAAAATTAACTCCCAGCAGGTTAAAAACCCTGTGTAAATTTAAATGGCTCACGTTTAGTGTAGGATGACCTCCAGAAGGGGCCCTAGATGTCCCAAAAGTCTGCCAGATCTGGCGGGTCATCATTGGAGATCCAGGCCATTCTGACCAGTTCCCATGCATAAACTCCTCATTAGGAATTGCCCAGACCCTTCCCCCATGGGTGTGATTCGCTTGCAACAGGCAGGGACAGGGTAGGCTCTTAGTCACCTCAACAGAGCAGCCCACAAAGAATCAACAGAAACCTGAGCCTCTGCAAATTCTTTCTGGTGATCAAGAGGAAGAGCTAATATTGCCCCCACCTTATGTGCCCCAAGGCCATCAGCACCCAGCCCCCTGTCCCGGATACCACACCGCCGTTGGCATCCCTGCCAACTCTACAACCAGTGAACCCCCTCTCCCCTGGACCAGCAGCCAGACTGCACCCTTGGGCAGGATCAGGCATGCTTCAGATGCCAGTGCAAGAGATGCAGGAGCCTGAGAGACATAATAAATATGGGACCATGCAGCCCAGCCAGTCCATGTTTTACTATCAACCCTTCTCCACAACTGACACCCAGTCAGAAAAGCCACAAGCCCTGGTTGATCTCATGAAATCCCTCTTCCAAACCAGTCAGCCAACCTAAAAAAACCTATCAACAGCTTCTCTGCACCCTGTTCACAACAGAAGAGAACAGGCAGCCGAGGTCCATGATTGAGGTACATGGGCTGAAATCGCTGTCCCCGAGGAGCACCCTGAGTGGGACTTCACCACCCCTGAGGGACAGCACCAGACCCGCTGTTATCAGGACGCCCTCCTCCACAAGATCAAAGCCAGGTCCAAAAAGCCTATGAACGTGACCAAAGTTTCTTCAGTCACCCAACAACCCCTAGAGTCTCCTGGGGACTATCATGAAAGACCTTGTGAAGGTTATCACATCTACACCCCCTTCAGTTCTGAGTCACCAGGGAGCCAATAAATGGTCTACACCTCACTCATAGCTCAAGCCACCCCAGACATCAAAAGAAAACTCCAAAAACTTGAAGGCTTTGCCAGGATGAATATAACTCAGCTGATTAAAATTGCCAACAAAGTATATGTAAACAGAGAAGTTCAGGCTGACAGAGAGGCTGAAAGAGAAATGAAGAAAAAGGCCAGTTTCCTGGTAGCTGCCCTAAAAGAAAGAGAGATGACCAAAAGGCAGAGAAAAGCTGACCACCAAGAGTGGGGAGGCATAGGAACCCCCCAGGCAGTGACCAGTGTGCTTACTGTGAAGAAAAGGGGCATTGGAAGAATGAATGCTCCAACTAAGGCATAGCCCCGAAGCCCAGCCATTACGAGGAGGAAACACAGGGAAAGGCTCACTGGCCTGGCATGAACAGACTCAGATTGACAAGGACCAGACTCTCACTCTCGGCCCCCATGAGCCCATGGTCAAAATGAAAGTGGGGGGCCAAAACATGACTTTTATGGTTGACACAGGGGCAGAACACTCTGTGGTCACCCTCCATGTAGCCCCTTCAGTGAAAAAGACTGCAACTATTCTGGGAGCCACAAAGACACAGGCAGTATCCCCTCACACAAGAGATGAGAGCAGGCATCTAGGAACACCTGACCAGACTCAGACAGGCAGGCATTCTAATCGAGTGTCAGTCACCCTGGAACACCCCGCTTCTACCAGTCAAGAAGCCAGGAGGAGGGTACCACCCTGTTCAAGACCTGTGAGCCATTAACAAAACGACTGTTACTTTGCATCCAATGGTCCCAAATCTGTATACCCTCCTCAGCCAGATCCCAGAGTGTGCCAAATGGTTCACTTGCCTAGACTTAAAGATGCCTTTTTCTGCCTCCTGCTGGCCCCCCAAAGCCAGCTCTTGTTTGCCTTTGAATGGACTGAACTGGATACAAGGTGGCAGATTCAGTTAACGTGGATGCAGCTTCCATTCACCCACTCTATTTGGAGAGGCACTGACAGACCTTGCCAGCTTTCCAAGGGATGCCACGTGATGCGCCTTCCTGCAGTATGTAGTTGACCCCCTCCTTGCCAGTGAAACCCAGGAAAATTGTGCAAAAGTCACAAAGGCCCTCCTGCAACTCCTGTCAGACTCAGGATACCAAGCCTCATAGAAAAAAGCACAAATCTACCAGCAGCAAGTCCAGTACATGGGCTTCCTCCTCACCCAGGGAGAAAGGGCACTAGGGCCAGAGAGGAAAAAGGTCATTAACTCCTTACCCCAGCCCCAGACGAAGAAGGGCATACAGGAAATCCTGGGGGCCACTGGGTTCTGCAGAATCTGGATTCCTGAATTCTCATCAATGGCAAGACCCCTCTACAGCCTCCTGGGGGGTGGGCAGATTAAAAGCCCCCTGTCTGCACAAAAGAGGCAAGAGCTGCCTTCCTGGAAATAAAGGCTGCTTCAGAATTGCACCAGCCCTGGGACTGCCAGACATTAAAAAAGCCCTTCAATCTCTTCATACATAAAAAAGTAGCAATTCTGTATTGCAAAGAACACCAAAGGGAAAATAACCCTATAACACTGGGGAACCAGCAAGTAGATAAAGCAGCTAAAACAGCAGCCAGTAAAAAAACAGATAAAGCTCCTTCCCTCACTGTGGCCCTAACACCCCCAGTGGAGGCCCCTCCACCCAAGCACACTAAAAAAGGAGGAGGACTGAGCCATAGCTGAACGAGCCACCCTAACTAAAAAAAGAATTATAAATGCTGCCTGACAATTGCATCTTTGTCCCAATGGCAACCAGAAGGCATCTAGTCATCAAATACCATCAACTCACCCACCTAGAAAAAAACTGCACTTCTCAAAAAGCAACACTTCATCAGCCAGTTGCCAGCATTATGCTGAGCAGTAAGTGAGCAGTTCACAACTTGTGCCAAAACAAACATTCCATCTGAACCTCGACCAATGCCAGGTGTCCAAAAAGAAGGAGATTCCCCCTTTGAAGACCTTGAAATAAACTTCACAGATGTCCAGTCAAGTGGAGGACTCAGACACTTCCTAGCAATAGTGTGTACATACTCTGGGTCGGTCTAAGCCCTCCCAACCAGGACAGAACAAAGCTGGGAGGCAGCCAAAGTCCTCCTGAAAAAACTAATTGTGCCCCATGTAGCCTACTGTCTACAATTCACAGTGATAATGGACCTGCCTTTGTAACAGATGCAGTAGATTTTAACTAAATTTATCAACATTACCTGAAAACTCCATACTGCATACAGGCCACAAAGTTCAGGGAAAGTGAAGTGAATGAATCACACCCACAAAGGAACCTTAGCTAAGTTTTGCCAAGAATCTGCCTCCCATGGCTGGACCTACTACCCCTGGCTCTCTTATGTGCTCGCTGCTCACCTGCAGTTCAAAGCTTACCCCTTTTGAATTAATATATGGACACCCTCCCCTATGTCTAGGAGGCCTCCCAGGAAACCTACACCAGATAGGAAATAAGGGAGTAAGAGAACAGCTCCAAGACTTAAGAGTCACCCTAAATAAGCTGCAGCAATATACCATAGAAAGCCCCAGTCTCCTTAGGGACTCCAGTATATTCCTTCCAGGCTGGAGACTCAGTCTGGATCAAAGGTTAAAAAAGGGACCTCCTCAAACCTCAGTGGACTGGTCCCCACATTGTTGTTCTAACCACTCCTACTGCCCTCAAAGTTGCAGGCATCACTCCATGGGCCCATCTTTCCAGAGTGAAAAAGATGCATAATCAGATGGAAAAAATACATCAGTTGAAGGCCCAGCCAAACCTCCAGAATCCTCTCTGCTTCTGCATCCAATGATTACCCTCTGACTAATAAACACCTGTGTGCTGTGGCTCCTGGCCCTTGCTGGACTGGTAATTTTCATCCTGGGCATTGAACTCTCTGCTGTTGCCCCCTGCCGGACTAGACTATTCCTCAAAAAGTTGGCCTTTCTATTGTCTATTGGGTAATCATAGGTTGTTTTTCTGGACTTGCCTGTTTCTCCTAAACTATACTCAAGTCTCAGCCTACATCTCCCCACTACCTCTGTGTAATGTTATTTTTATACCTTTTTTCCTTTCCTTTCCTCCCCCTCACTCCAGGGGAGCCTCAGTGTGGTTGCATAAAGTCAGACAAATGGGGGACCGGGTTCACTGCCTACACCTACATGCCTGCTAAATGTTGTAATAAGAACAGGGCCACTGCCTTAAAGATGGGAAAAGGTACTAAACTAAAACAATAAATAAATGAGACTTAGACTGTACAATTAGGGGAAGAAATAGATCCAAAGTCTGCTGGACCTCCCTCACGCACATTGGAATGTCTGATGGGGGGAGTCCAGAACCAATCACAAAGGGACAGGGATGAAATGGTCAAGCATACCCTAAAGCACTAACTAAAGAGCCAGTTTACTGCAAAAAATTGACCTCTCAGGTTTTTCCATAATAGATTAAGCAGTTAAGTATTACTACGGGGTCTGCCTTCAGTCCCTTGAGTGTCCTCAGCGTCCACTGCACAAAGTTGATAGAGAGCTGTGCTTAAGAAGTGTGCAAGGGAGGACTGAGGTGGGGGCAGGGGGGAGGAGGGAGAAAGGGGAGGGGCACGTGCCCTCCTGCTCGTTTCTAATTTTAATCGGCCACTGAAAAAGGTGCCCATGCCCTCCAATTGCACAACCCCACCCCTGACATTTGTGTCTTCCGAGCTGCAAATGTTAAAATGGAATCCGTGGCTAATAACTCTTTTGACTGGCCTTGCTGGGCCAGTGGTTCTCTTGCTCCTTGAACTATTAGTGGGACCCTGCATCTTTAACTAGCTCATTAACTTTATCAGGGAACACATTTCCTCCATACAGCTCATGTATATGCAGAGTCATTATGACCCTATCATAAACCAAGGAGATAATGCCCCCTATAATGAAGTGTTTAAAGGGGCATCAGAAGGGGGAGTGATAGGGGAAAATTTACAAGGACAGCAGTCTAGTCCAGGTGGCTCCCTTCTGCTTCTTTAGTTAACACAGACAGCAGAAATTCCCATTTTCCCCCTCCCCTTCACTCCCTGCTCTTCCAGGCACTTACTCCCTAAACTCACTCCCCCTTGCTTGCTCATTTGCTGTGCATGTAGAAATGTTGCAGACATGGACACAGAAAGATAAATATTGCTCCCCTTGCCTTTGTTTGGTGCTCAGACCTTGGGAGGTTACTCCCCTCTGAGCCTGCCAGTGTAAAATAAACCTCAACAGTCCAAGACCTCTGAATGCTGCTTGGTTCTTCTGTCAGTGAGTCAGTTCAGGTTTCTCCAGTATTTTCTGTAACAGTACAGGTCTAAAATATGTTTTGGTATACAAGTTCTCTATAAATATTTGCATCATTAGTAGTGAAAAAGAGCCAGCTTTTGCCCAATACATTCACCAATTCCCATATTTTTTCTATAAGTATAATAATTTGGATTATTATTGTGATAAGATCAAAACTTCTTTCCCATTAATATTCTTGAGTAGAAATATAGGTAATGGTATGTGAAAACATTGAAAGTGCTGGTTTCACCTAGTTTTTCATAGTTTGATTATTTGAGAAAAAAATCAACTCTTCCAGCAAAACCAGTTAGTTTTGAAATATCAATGGAGAAAATATGTAAAACTTAGCAAAGAAGGTAAAGGAATAACACAAGTATATTTTCAATGTCAAACCAGAAAACAAAAATAGCCTTTAATATTCACTTAGAATTTTTAAAGGTAATATTTTAGCTTCTGATTCCTTAATAAGCACCATATTTTTTCTTTAGACATAGTCCATCAAACATAAGAATGAGGAACAGATCTATCCTCACTTTGGCTTAAACAGTACAACCATGCTTCAATGACAAAATTAAATTTTAGCCTTGAGGATACATTTTTCCCAGAAGTAAAAATACACTTGGAATTGAGTGTTCATAATTTGAGCAGATGTGGGCTCTTTCACAGGATGTCAGAAAGTGATGTAACATCTCAAGGGAAAAATCATCTGTCTTAGAAAGCAAATTCACTATGAACAGGAAAAGTGATATTAAATAAAAATATGAAAGTGGAGTCATAGTAGATAATTCTGTTTTTATAAATAGCAAGAAAGTTCAAATTCAGAGAGGCAGGTTAAAGTTTTTGATTACTTATTCATGTACTTTCTTTTAATTGTCTTTCTTATCAGCAAACACAGTAAAATATATTATGGCTACATAATGTAAGTAAAGACTAGTACCAAAATTTTAGAATAGAAGTCTGTACATATCTCGAAGGCATAAAATAAACAGATGACTATTCAATATCAAATACTACTCAAGAATTAATACATGTTAACATGTATGCTTTAATAATGTGAAAGGTTTTACTAAAAAAAGTCATCAACAACTATGTATATATGGAGCAAAATGTACAAACAATGTCAATGTCCCCAGTATTGTGACTGGAATTTAGGCTAAATGATTAAGCCACTATATATTTTGTCATATCAATAGCAGTTACTCAGGATATTATCAATAAAATAAACAAAATCTTACTATTGGCTGATTAAATTTGTAATAAGTTCTTGTATGTAAATGTCTCAAGGAAGATTGCAAACTTACATAGTTCAGTTCTAAAACTTGAGGCTTTCCATTAAAGTACACTGGTTTCCAAATAATTTGAATATAATTTGATAGGATTTATAAAATTTCTCATAATCTTAAAAACACAAAAACACATACATATATATATATATAATCTTTGTAATCTATGAATAGAGAGTACTATAAGGGAATATAACAGACAAAAACCAAAAATTAAAAAATGTGAGCAACTGTTGAAAGTTATAAATTCTGAAAGGCAATGTCAAAGCCAGAAAAACGAGAGACCTAAATATCAGCATAGTGATGACTTATGGTTCAGAATAGGCAATCATTTTAATAGGCAATATTATTATTGTTATTTCACCTTTATGTAATTTATGAATGCTGTAAAAATAACAGATAATATTTTTGAGGTAAATAAACATGGCATTAAATTGAAATCATTGCTTAATTAAGCTGGTAAATTCTCAAATCTTGGTCTTCCAAAATAAATCTAGGAATCATGCTATTTTGCCTACAACTTACCTTTTTGACTACAAAATACCTAAGCCAACAAAACATGGCCACCTATGTCTTCATTTATGTGGTTATCTACCTGAATTCCCTTTTCTATAAATCCTACCAAATTTCTAGGTCCAGTTTTTATCTCACCTCATCCATATCTCTCACAATTATATTACTAAACACATAGTGAACTTACGTGCACTTTTTATGTAACATTATATATTCTGACAATATTTTAATATTTTCTCACCTCCTCATTTTGCCATTTGTCTGCAAAAGAGATAATCACAATTACCAGAAGAAGCAGATTGTAATGCTAATTCTACAACTTGTAAATTCTGTATTTTTAGCCAGTGTAAATCCTTAGTTTCTCACTTATAAGAAAGATTTGTGTCTACATGTTTTACTCAACTGACATAACCATAACATTCTAAGTTTCGTACTTCTTTTATATACTCTAAACTTATGCAAAATGAAGATACAGAATTTCATATGTGGAAGGTTTATTTAATTTCCCTAATTCAACCCCTTCTTAGCAATAACAATAGTAGAGCTGAAAGCTGAATTCATGTTACTGGCTTATTCGTTTGTCTATCAAACACTTATTGAACACTCTCTGTACTAGACATTGTGCTAAGTGCCAGGAAAATCAAGAGGAATAAGTTTTTTAGGAATTTACAGTAAGGTGAAAGAAATGGGAAGTTTGGTTT
Organism: Smutsia gigantea; assembly: GCA_032199065.1. Classification (NCBI taxonomy): domain Eukaryota; kingdom Metazoa; phylum Chordata; class Mammalia; order Pholidota; family Manidae; genus Smutsia; species Smutsia gigantea. The sequence continues at coordinate 39,588 of JAVSCE010013031.1, read as the reverse complement.
ATAATTATTATACTATTATTAAAGACAATGATGGATTTATGAAGAGGGAATTGTTGAAATACAGAAGATAGTCTAAAGAAGTCAGGAAAATATTTCTGGAAATGGTGATGCTTGAACTGAATCACAAAGGATTACGTAAAAGGAAAATAGATTAAAGAAGTGAAATCCAAATTGCTGAGAACCCTATTCTACTATGTTTATAGTTTTATGTGGGGGAAAGGGCTTTAGCAATCATTGATTCATTTGAAATTAAGGCCTCAAAGATTAAGCAATTGTATTCATAAACAAAATGTTAAAATAGAACTCATAAGGTAAACACCAAGGAAAAATCTCTAAAGGGTATGCAACATTCTAAAAATAGTCTAGGTAAATTCTTTTAGAAACAAGTCATGCTGTTCTTTGGGCTGAAACTGATTAAGGAAGTCCAGTGCAGTAATGCATCTTATAGAGAAGGTCTCTCAAACAGTAACATTTTAACCAGTCAATAAATCAAATCCTGGACAAGCTTAATAAAGAAAGGAGGATGCCAGTGCTTTAGACCTAGGTAGGCAAGCAAGCAATTTTAGAGCTTGATCTGATGAGGGTCAACAGGATCTTGCAAAGATTAAGTCGAGACATTCAGATTAAAACAAGCAGCTGAAGGTTACTTAGCTCAAGTTAGACTTGAAGAATTCAGTGTTGAAAAATGTGTCAAAGCAGAAAAAAGCAATACTCACAAGGTTCTAGTCTGGTCTTAGGGCAAAGCCTATGTGGGGAAATTGGGGTTCCTATGTCCAGAATCCTCACTGAACTTAAACCACCTGATGATCTAACTGGCCTGTTGTTAGGCTACTGCTTCCACACCTTTAGGCAATAAAATATTATTGTGCGATATAGAGAGCTCGGCCCAGTGCTCTGGGCAGAGCCAGTGATGCTAGTGCTCGACTTACCACTGGTAGAACAAGCCGGGTAATAAACCTTTTCACACCAAAAAATGTTTTTGCTGTCAATTTCTTTGGTCACATTGAATCCATAGCGACCTTGTTTGGGGCTGAAACCCATTGGCAGGACAGCCTACTTCTTCTTAGATTTGATTTTCTTCACTTTGATGGATGTGAATGAATACAAATCATAAATATTTGCAACTATGAGGTCAGACGGTAGGATGTGAATGGAAACATTGTAGTTGGGTTTGATATATCAGTTCTGACAGACTCATACAAAAAAATTATTCTACGTAGATTATAGATTCAAGAACTATCACTGACCTTCTATCTCCATTATGCTGGATGTTAATGTTCTTGATTCATTTGTTACAACTTCCTTTTCATCTTCCACTGAGCAAACCAGATTAGTGAAACAGCCTAAGAGTTCTTTTCTAGCCAAGGAAAACTAAACAACATGCTGCTTGTGATACTACCTGTTCCTCCTGCTTTCTATTCAAAACAATCAGATTTCCAAAGAAAGGTGATGTCTTGCCAATGGGTTTCATGTCTGGGCAAGTTTGCTATGAATTCAATGTGACCAAAGAAATTGACAGCAAAACGTTCTTGGGGAGAAGGGGTTATACCCAACTTTATGTCCAGGTGGCAGATCAGTCACTAAAATCCTGTTCACTCAGAGCAAGTCTACATGCAGCAAGCCGGTCTCTGCCTCTGGGCCCCTCTGTCCACACAGCTGTCCTCTGGGCCACTCTGCCTGCACAGCCAACTCACACAGCCGTCCTCTGGTCACCTCTGCACAGTCCTGCACAGCTGTCCTCTGGGCCTCTGTCTTCCACACTGCAACCACTCCAGCCTCTCTTCTGCTCTCCTGCAGCCTCCCAGCTGTGCCACTATGTCATGCACAGAGCACTAGGTGGAGCTCTTTATATAGAATCAACAGCCATGTATTGCCCACAGGTGTGCAGTGAGCTAGTCAACCAGGGCCAGGTGAGAATCCTGGCCACAGGAACTCTCATTTTATCCACAGGTGAGAAGTTCACTAGCAGCTCCCACTCAGAGAGAAGAAGAGAGGCCATAGTGATGGCCTGAAATTATTGTGAAACCAAAATTATTTTTGCCTCTGAATACATTAGAAATGTATTCTGTGGAGCAGGTCTGTTTGCTCTGTATAAAATGGGATAAGCACTTCTTTACAAGTTTGGAAACTTGTCTTCTACTTCTAGCTCTGCTGCTAAGTCCTGGGATCCAGTTTTCCAATCTGTAAAACAGAGTGGTTCAGTTAAATGATCACTAATGTTTCATGCAGTTTTAGTGTTTTATGGAACAATTTCTTATGGAAAAAATAATGAAAATTTTTGTTTAAAGACAGTGGAATAAAATCCTATTATTTATTTCCCTCTTTTGTACCCCACAAAGCACAGTAGAAAAAACACAAGGAAAATATAGAAAAATGGAGAATTGCCTCAGTCTTAGCCATTGGAGATGCCTCACTTGCTGCCACTGGGGCAGCCGGGCTGCTTCCGTTAGTGGCTCAACAGGATGTAGAGGTTGCATATAGTGAATGAATGATTTATAAAAGTTTGGTTACAGTACAAAGCTTTGGACAAGAGCTAAACTATTCCTCTCTCAAAAATGAAATAATCACAAATCAACCAAAAACAGAACTATGTCTTAAGACTTATTAAAAAGCAAAGGACACAAATAAGAAGTAAATAATGGAAACCTCACAAAAGGCCTAGTTCAAACAAATTTAAAAAGTTCACCAAGAATCTGAAAGGGATTATAAAGTAACATCAACTGTATTCTAAAAAAGTCAAATTGGAACCATTTAAAGAAAATCATAAAGCATCAAAAACATGAAACTGACATTCTAGGAAAGAAATAAAAGATAACTTAAAATGTTAAACAGTCTTGAAAGTCTTATAAAACATCAAAATCAAAATAAAAACAACTGAGAGAATATTACCATGTTCGGCTTCAGGAAATCACTACAGAAGGAATGGAGAAAAATAATTATATGAGTGGCTATTAATTTGTTAATTCTATAAATGAAACATATGAGATTCAGCAGGGTATAACATATTCTGTAGAATAAAAAGCATAAAAGAGAGCAAGTATTCACCTGTTTAGGAAAAGAAATATTTTTCTAAAAAGACTTATTGTGAATGTCTCACTGTGTATCAGAGAGGGAAAAGAATGATCCAAGTAAAAGCAGTGAACTTAATCATACAGAAGAAATCAAGTGTGGGTCAAGGCAAAAATTAATATTAATGTCACCTGTACATAGAAAATCAGACCTCAGAATCTGTAGCAATGTTCACTACAGATGATACAGAATAATTCCAACAAAAATCTGAGAGAAAGAATGGGCCAATAATGTTAAAATATATAAATGATCTTTTGGGTCCGATGGCTAAAGAGATATTTGTATCATATCAGAGTGAAGGAAATGTAGTAAATATAAAAATTATTAAAATTTTACATTAAGGTCAATCCCTGGGACAGGAGATGATTCAAATGAAAACAGAATGGAGAAATATGGTGGAAATGTTTATGTTAAGATTTAAATGTATTTAGAAGAAAAAATAGAATAAAATTCAGAGACAACATGATATAAATGCCATGAATATTTATGTTTTAAAATGAACACTATAGCTAGCAAATCAGAAGACAGAAGATTGGAAGGAAGTTGAGTTAGAAGGAATTTTTTTCCAGTGGTCAAAATTAACTTATATATAATAATTTTATTATGCATATGATAAACCAATTTCTTGTTTTTATTTTTCCTTTACAACTGACCATATTCTTAAATGTATAAACTGATATTCAGCAAATATTAGTGATGTTTTTGCTAAGTGTTGGCATTGTTAGTGATCACTCAGTTTTTTAAAAAAACTAGTTTTATATTCGTGTTTTTTAAATCTTATGTTTAACACGTATCATTTTTAAAAGGTGTGACTCTATAAAAATAAAATAAAATAAAATTCTAAGACATGATATATCAAGCTAATAAGTTAGGATTATTGGTATCACACATGGCTCCTATGTAAGTGTTTCTCACAGCAACCATTCAGAACTTATGAATATAGCATATATCTTGGTATTAATAAGTGAACCTTTATTATAATTTTACAAATTCCTTTTAAGTAACTGAAAAAAATGAATTGCTGACCATAGATAACTATGTAGATAACTGTACTTAATTGTAGATAGTTAATTACATCACTTCAAATTATAGTTCCACTTCAGTTTGAGTCATGAAAGAATGCTAAATCTGAACATTTCCCCTCAGTGTTCTAGTATGTCAGTATGCTTAAAAGAAAAGGTTTTTACCATGACCTTCTACACTTGACACACACACACAAACGCACTCACACATCTCCTTTCCTTGGAAATATATGAACTAGTATAAGCAGAAAAAATAAAATAAACCAAAAGCTATAATGCATGGAAGACAGTCATGCAGATTAATTCTTATGGACAGTCACTGTTGAAAGAAGTATCTAATTTTGTAGCTTTGGGCCTGAGAAGTTGCTTTCTCTAGAAGCTCTTGGCATGAATTCGTTCATCACATTAGATCTGTTTGGATTTTAAGCCCTTTCCTGAAGATATTAATATGGTGATAGAGCTGGATTACATAACAGGAGTTGAATCCAACATGGCCTACCTTGGGAGCAGGTGATTAAATCACATGACAGATAATGTGAGGTTGGACCTCCCAAAGAATGTTGGGTCATTGTATCCCCATAGGGGCTGTAAGCAATTGTAAGCCTTCCATCCTTATTCAGGGCACTCCTGCTTCTCTTTTAGAGACTAGCAAAGTCAGATCTTCAGCACTTAATGTCATCAGTGAATTAAAAGGAAAAAAAATAGTAGGTATTTCTTTGTGTGTGTTTATTTTCCTAAATCTTGGAGGAGGATTAGCCATGATGAAATCCTACAGAGATTAAATAATAGCCACTAATCATTTGATCTACTTCTAAGAAAAACAGAAAGTATGAATTAAGAAGTTTTTAACTAGCTAATATAAATACCCCAATATTACTAATATTCATCATATCAATACTTATCTCTCCTCATTTCCTATTCCACTGTCTTCTGAATAATTTTTTCAAATAAACAAATCTTTTTATATTTGTTTCTTACTAAATACCATCAGTGTTTTGCAACCCATTAGTCTTAGACAAGCCAGTTCTCCTTAGTGAGGTGTTAGCAGATAATTTTGGCAGATAATAAATTCACTCTTGAAACATCATATTTTCAGTCAGTCACCTATTACCAAATTAGATTCACAGAGATATGCCCAGGACGTTTCATGTAAAAAGTGTTCCTTAATACTTACTAAAACTTTTGCCTAAAACAGTAATCCATAGGCACTATTTTTGAGGCTCTATCTTAGGTGAAGACCTTGAGTAATCTCTAGGTAAGGGGAGAACACTTTCCTCTAGCAGCCAAGGGGAAGTTACTTCTGCCAGCCCAGGTGATTCTGGGCATGTTCCAGGTTCTCAAGCACATTCATGTAAATGTGCAGATCCTATGTTTCAGAGTCCCATTCTTTCTCTATCAAGGTTGTAATTTGAGCACTGTAAAGTTCCAATTACAATCTGGTCTGCTTCTAAGAAAGTTACACTTACCATCTTGATTTGATCTTGATTTCTACCACAGTATGTCTTTCAGTGTTGAAACTGAGTCTCTTTAAACACTGACATAAAAGTCTTTTTACTTTCCCAGTCTTCCTAAATTGATGGTTGGCTACCTGGCACTGGCATTTTATTTCTTAAACATCAATGACAGTTAACAAGAACCAAACAGCTTCATGAGAAGTTAGAACTGCAACATATCTCTCAGGTACTGGAGCTATTGCATAAACTAGCAAAATTACTTTGATTGTTTTGGTGGTGTCATAGGTCTTTGCACATGTCCCAAAACATCAAATTGTATACATTACTAGGTACAGCTCCTTGTTATCAATTATACCTCAGTAAAGCTGTTAAAAATAAAAACAGTTAAAAGAAAAAACTGAAAATAATTTTATCCATGAAGTCTTCTCTTGTCCTATGTATTAGGTAACCCCAAAGCAACAGAACCAGTAAGAGGTCTGTGTATGTGAGGGGGGCAGTGGAGGAGGTGTACACATTTGTGAGAGAAAGAGAGACACAAAGATTTTAAGGAACTGGCTAATACGATTGCATAGGTGCAGGACGCATCTGTAGGGCAAGCAGGCAGGCTGGAAACCAGGGAAGAGTTGCAGTTCAGGTCCATAGGCCTTCCAACATAATTCTGTCTTCTTTTGAAGTTCAGTATTTTTTCATAAGGCCTTCTACTGATATATGAGACCCACCCACATTATGGAGAACTATCTTTTCAAGAATACTGATTTATTTTTTTTGAAATATAATTGATATACAATGTTACTATTAATTTCAAGTATACAGCACAGTGGTTCAACTGTTACCAACATTATTAAATCCTCACCCCAAGTAGTGCAGTTACTATCTGTCAACCTAAAAAGATGTTACACAATCACTGACTATATTCTCCATGCTGTACAACCATCCCCATGACAAACCTATACTATGACTAAAAATTTTTGTGCCCCATTATCACCCTACCATCCCCACCCACCCATCCCAACACCTCCCCCATGGTAACCACCAGTCAGATCTCTGTGTCTATGAGTCTACCGCTATTTTGTTCACTTTGTTTCGTTTTGTTTCTAGATTCCACAAATAAGTGAAATCATATGGTATGTTTTCCTATTAGGCTTATTTTCACTTAACATAATACCCTCTAGGCCCTTCCATGTTGTCACAAATGGCAGGATTTCTTTTTTTATGGCTGAATAATTTTGTTTTGTGTATATGTACCACTTATTCTTTATCCATTCACCTATCAATGAACATTTTGGCTGCTTCCACATCTTGGCTATTGTAATAATGTGCCAATAAATATAGAAGTGCATATACCTTTTTGAATCAGGGATTTTATTTTCACAATTCTAGGAACTGACCTAGAAGTGGAATTACTGGCTCTGTTGGCCATCTGTATTTCTTTTTTGGAAAAATGCCTGCTCATGTACTCCACCCATTCTTTTAATCAGATTATTTGTTTTTTTGGGTGATGAGTCATATGCGTTCTTTATGTGTTTTGGATGTTAATCCCTTATGAGTTAAATCATTCACAAATATATTCTGCCATACTGTAGTTTCCTTTTTGTTCTACTGATGGTGTCCTTTGCTGCACAGAAGCTTTTTAGTTTGATGTTGTCCCACTTTGATTTGTTAATTGATCCATTGATTATTTAATAGGATGTAGTTTAGCCTCCCTGTGTTTGTGGGCTTTTTGTTTCCTTCATGCAATTGACTTCTAATTTCACACCATTGTGAGCTGAAAAGATGCTTGATACCATTTCTATCTTTCTGAATTGATTGAGAATCTTTTTGTATCCTAGTATGTGATCTTTTCTGGAGAATGTTCCATGTGCACTTGAGAAAGATGTGTGGTATTCTCTTCTTCACTATTGTAGATGGCCTGTTCTGCATCTTCAGGTCATTTTCAGAGTTGTGTGTCTCTGCTGTAGTTGCTTCCCAGGTGTATGTGTGGGAGGAGGTTTCCACCTTGCCTTCCTACTTTTCCATCTTTTCCTCCCCTGGATTCCAATGTGTAGTGATTTAAAGGTTAATCCCATAAAAAAAGTGCAATATATATAGAATAGTTTTTGACCCCAAATCTGGATATCATAGTCCAGCCAAGCTGACCCCAAATTAATCATTACTAGCAGAATATAATAATACTATAATAATGTAATATTTTTCCCAGAAAACAATATAATTTTCCTCCCTTAATCATTTGTACTTTTTCCATTAGGGCATTTGCCATGTCTAAATGTTATCATCACTGTTAAAGTATAAACTATAAGGGAGTTTATCTGATCTATCTTACCATTGTTTGCCCATAACCAGGAACCCTGTAGCCCTTGGTAGACAATACTTACATGCAAAGTAAAGAAAGCAAAGATTATGTATAAGATATACTACAAGGGAGGACTTTTGAAAGCTTAGTCACTGAGGCATGTAGCACATAAACATTAATTCTCAGTTATCAGTTCATGTGACTGTAGTTACCAATGACAATAGGATGAAAAGCTGACTGAAGAGCAGACATGTTGAAATTGAGGTCTGAGCAGGATATCTGACAGGAAAAAGTCCAGGAGATTTGAAAGTATGAAATGTGACTATTGAGGAGAGTATAGGAAAAGGATGAGATTTCCAATAGAGCTATGCACAGAAAAATAAAAAGCTGCACAGTAAATCACTCAATTGTAGAAAGTGCACATTGTACTTATTTGATGTTTATTTCTTTTACTGATGATGCAGTGGATACCCTGTAAGTCAGAGTAATAAAAATAGAGATACAGAGGGAACTAAAAAAGAACTGGAAATCCAGAGAATAATTAGTTTATTCAAGTTCATAGAGCTAGTGAGTGGCAGAGCCAGTAGAGCCAAGTGTTTTGGCTTCAGCATCTGTACCCTTAGCCAGTTGCCTCTTTTGAGTCACTAAAAATTGAAAAGAGAGAAAAGAAGGACAGAATCTAAGCAAATGCTCATCTTTAGGGGATGAATTCAGAGAAAAGGCCTGTGAGGATGAAAAATTACAGCATATATAGGCAGGCTGGGATATCATAGCATTACAGAGAAGATACAGTTTTCAAGGCGGTCATCCACTTCAGAGAGCGGTGGAGAAGAGGAGCGTTAAGTAAGAAAATGTGGGGTTAACTCTATTTTTAATTTGTAAAATCTTGCCTTACACAGTTAAAATAAAAGCTGGTGTAAAATTAAGTACCTTAAATTTAGAAAACATGCCTACTAAGATAGTAATTATTCTTCGTCTCTGTTCTCTGGATTGACATGGACTAGGCTTTTTTCTATTTGGCATTTTGACTTTTAGCCTCCAGTGGGCATCACTGTCTTGGCTGTTCCTTTAAATGGCTATTAGAATAACTGTCAGCTACTTAGAGTTCTCTTAATGACATACTCTGTTTGTCACCAATCAATCATAGTAAACAAGAAATGAAATTGTGTTTTGTTCAGGCTACCAGAATAATTATAAAATTTGGTATTTATATTATCCAGAAAAAAAAATTAAGAATGCCCATTCTAAGATCTTTTCTTCTTTGACCTTGATAAGTGCAGTGTAATGTGTTCCCAAGACAGGAAAAGAAAAATCTGGGTTTATCTCGGCATCTCAGAGACAGTTTGCAATATGAGGCAGTGCTTGTCAAACTTTTATTTTTGGAAAAAAATTTTACTTAAAATTGGTAACTTAGAGGCTCAAATAGCTTACAGGTTCTAGACATGTGAACAAAAGGTTGATAATGAAAGGATATGGAGCTGAATGGTCTCCACCTATTTGTTCCCACTTGAGAAATAGTTGGGTTGAAGGTCAGTCGAAAGTGTCAGGAGAAGCCATAGAATAAAGTGCTGCACATATAAAGGTCAACAGTTTCCACTGTTTGAATGATTGATCTTCACTTCCAATAGGCAGCCCATTAAATATATAATATGAAATGACACAAGGAAGAGTGAAACCCCATTAGTGGAATGAGGAGTAATAATGTACTAATTAAAGAGGAAATCTGAAGATCTTTTCTATTACCCAAATTAACTCTCTGAGAGAAGATAAAAATCTTATAATATTTTCCAATTGGAGTTAGTCAGTTGTTTACACAGCATTTTTTTGCCTCTGTTTACATTAATAACTGATTATCTTCACAATTATCAAGACAGTGTTTTCTCAATGTTGTTCAGTGTCCACCTTCATTTCTAATTCCTCTGGCCTGTTCTCAGTCCTATTAGCCTCTCTGAAACATTTAACACCTGTGACTGCCCCCTGAATATTTATTTTGTTTTCTTCCATTTCATCGTTTTGAAATCCTTTTCACAAATGAGCAGTACAATTTGCCAGCTCTTTCTCCTCAGGTTAAAAAGAATAATAATAAGGAAATAAAAGAAAAGCAATCCTCCAGGCTTTATTTCTGGACCTCTTTTCTTGCTTTACACACTCACTTTGGACTATTTACATCACAGAACAGCTTCGAATACCATATCTTTGACATGACTCTTGAATTTTCAACCTTTAACATATAAACTACTTACACTAAATATTTCAAATGAGTTTGCATTTTCTTTTTCCAGATTTCTCACTCTAATTGCTGCTCCATTTTCCTTACTGAATTCCTACGAATTCTTCAAACACAACACAATATTCACCTACTTTAGACTTCAGCTACTTCCATACGAAATCTCAATGTTTTCAATTTCTCCCTTCATGGAATGTAGTACAATGTCTATCACCCACTGACCTCTATTGTGATTTTTAAAAAGTTCTTGCAGTACATTACATTGTGAACTAAGAGAAGGGCCTCAGTCTTATTTATTTTTATCTTTTCAATAAGATTTAGTACTGTGCTCTTTAAACATAGAGTCCTTAATAAATAAATGCTAGTTGTTTTTCTTTGACTATGAAATTTTAAGTCTTCCTAAAACTTTATGAGAAACTATAAATAAACTGCTGTGATGTAGTGTCTCTAAACAGGGAAGTGCTAGAATAAATTAGCTATTTTTTTCTTTTTAAGGAAATATATCTAATTTTAGGCTTCTATTGTAAGATCTATATTCAGTGTTTTCTCTGGGTCTATTTTATTGCAGATGCTCTTCCTGTTATACAATACATGTATTTCAGATAGAGTCAGTGAAAAATTGATATTCTTCACACCTTGAACATAGCTTTAAATATACTAGAATCATTCTTTATTTAGCCCTAAATTGAAATGTATCATTAATTTTAATATCTTCAAATATATGTCTGGTATACAGGAGTTTCTTTCTATTACTCTTTCATCAGAGAATGCACAAACTCTTCTTTATAATACACATTATATATATATTCCTTCACTAACATTGCAAAGACTCTCATCAGGTTTACCAATAAGTAAACTTCCTATTTTTATTTACTTATTTTCTCTTTTTTAACCCTCATATCTTTTGTCCAACTTTGGAAGCATAGAGCTACAATGACAATTAGATGGAAATCTGCTATGAAATGTTTTGATCAATGAATATAATCTTGACAATCTGGTCCACTTTTCACATGAGAAATCAATTTAAATGAAAGCATGTTTTTTGAATGGTGTCATTTACTGACATTTAAAATTACTAAATTCAATAAATGGATTAAAAATCAAACAGAGTTACAGATCTGTTACGTTTATTCCATTGAAATGTTTCTATAAAATAAGAAAGGCAAAAAGGACAATTTAATATTTCATATAGCTACATTTATTTAATATAAAGGATTGCTCTGTATTGGCATATGTATCCCAAGGGTCAAAAAATATTCCTGACACATAAATCTCTAAGAAACATTTGTGCAATGAATGAGTGAATTATGATATTTTTCTTTTGTGGTTTAAATTTCATTTTTCTATTAAATCATATTAGATGACAAACTGTTCTACTTTGTCTCCTTTGGTCAATTTTAAGTTCATATCAATCTACCAAAGACTGTTTTGTTGGTCTCTAAAATTGAGCAGTCTAGAAATAATTTGCTTGGAAGATGATTTTCTGTGTGTAGTCACGTGCATTCCTAAAATTTTAAAAATTCCATTCTCACCTCACCCAACCTTTGCTCTCTGCCATGAAGCACCCGTATAAGTAGGTGAACATTGGATTCAGAACATTGGATTCAGAAATTTCTAGATCTGAGAAACAAGAGACTGGTCAGTCAAAGCATTTTGAAAACCGAAGTTTAAGAAAAGAAGGAAAGAAGTAATATACAAATCCAGAAGTTCAGATGGATTCAAGTTGAGGTCAGAAACAGAGGGAGTTAAATAAGAGATAAAAGCAATACAGTTGATCAACTGGAAGATGAGGAAGGAGGGCCCAAGGTGTTATCTATGCTTCTGACCTTCCAACTACAAACTGGAAGTTCCAACAACTCCTTCCAATTCAGGATGCCAATTGCAAGTCAAGGTAGTGTATGCTTGTGATCAACTAGCTATAAATCAGAGGTCTCCACCACCCTCTCCTTAGGTTTGATTAGTTTGCCAGAGTGACTCAGAGAGATCAGGAAACCCATTTACTCTCTGAATTATCTGCTTATTACAAAGGATATTATAGCACTGGGGGGAAGGGTGTTCCCAGCCCAGGAATAGTCCCCTCTGAACTAGATGGAACTGAAGGAAGAGGAGGTTAGGAGCAGGTTGGGGAAAGGCATTTATTTCTTATAGTCATTAGCCAAGATCCCATCCATCCATCCACTTTGGCTGCTGTGTGTTCTCTTTTCCCTCACCCACCCCCTCTGGGAGGATCTCCATGGGCAAGTCCTTGGTGAATGGCCAACACCAGACCAATTATATACCTGGGATGGAGGGGGAAGAGAATAGCCATTTTCTCTCCATCCATTGCCCCAGATTAACCAGAGGGCTCTGAAACATCCATTGCTATGTAAATGGACTAAGGTCAGGTGGGAAATTCTGGAAACTCTGGGTGAAAACTTCCATTTAACACACAGATATTAAAGGACACCAATCAACACCCAGAAGAAGAGATACAAAGGGCAACGTCCTGAGCAAAGGAGCTCTGTCCTCAGATTTTCAAGCCCAGCATGTAGAATCATTCTGGGTCCCCAAACTGGAAGCTCTCTGAACCCCCTCTTTTTTGGGTTTATATGGAGGCTTCATAATACAGGCAGGATTGATTAACTCACTGGCCATTAGTGATTGATTTGACCTCTAGCACAATTATCCCCTCCCTAGAAATAAGGAGGTGGAACTTAAAGTTCCAACCTAATAACATGATTGATTCTCCTAGCAACTAGCCCCCATCCTCAGGTGTTTTCCAAGAGTGACCTCATTAACATAACAAAACACATGTTTGTTGCTCTTAGGAAATTCCAAGGGCTTTAGGAGCTCTATGTGCAGAATGAGGTGGAAGACCAAATATATATTTCTTATTATAAATCATAATATCACACCATCAATACCATTTTCTTCTCTAATATTTTAGAAAGACACTCTTATGGGTGATTTTTCAAGAAAGTCAGGTAAATGATTAGTGTGCTCATCAGGGCACCCTTTAAATAGGTGTACAGATGTATTTAATAAGAAAAATTAATTACCTCTATCTTTAGAATGTAAATCTCTAAAACTACACTTAGGAATAATACAATTAAAAACATATACAGCCTCACTCAGGAAAAGAGAACATCATCAAAGATATAATATGGAAAATAGTGCCTAGCTTTTTGTTTCGTGGTATTTACAAAGAACATATTTTGATAAATATTCTTGAAACATATATTGAGGACATCATAACTTTTTTGGATATAGTATAGTCTTAAACTATTTTTTAAGAAAATCTCCAACTTTTGTAAGTGTATCTGTGAAATTTCCAATGTGTTATATTTTCATATAATCATTCCCTGAAGATCTGTGATGGAAGTGAACACTGACATTGCCTGTGTGGGCAACCCTGGCAGCCGGCCTTTCTGCTTTGGCAGCTTCGCCATCAGTGTTGTACGTGTGTATGTGTGTTTATATGAGTATTTTGGCAAGAATTTTTAGTACTGTATATTAGAAAAATGAGTAAAACATGGAAACTCACATTGCAAAGAATAAATATACTTCTCATTGTTATGGAATTATAAAAAACTTGGATGTTTGTCTTTTTATTTCCGTGTTTCTTACAGATTTACTCTGTTGTATACCAGCTTATTAACAGTGTTTTAAAGTTCCATGTTGTCATGTTGTATGCTTATTAAATTTTCCCAACAGTTTATAAGGACTTCTTCTATTTTAATTTCTTTATAAAGCTGTTTGCTTTTTTAAATCGAGATACAATTGACAAATAACATTGCAGTAGTTGGAATTTTTTAATGCTTAAGCTAGAAAATTTCAACTTTAGTGAGATATCATTGTAATTTGATAAATAGGCTACAATCCAAGTGAGAAGAAAAAAAATGTATAAAAAAAGTATGTAGGCAAAATATTGCTGACTAATTGGGATTTGTATTTATTTATTTGTTGTTCTTTAGGACAGCCCATGACTATCATTTACATATCAGCACACTTTAAGTCTACTGAGGTTACAAGTCACTTGCTTTCAGGAATAAGTTATATAAAAGCAGTGTGCTGCATAGCAAACATGAAGATAAAATCATACACAAATATAGTCATGCAAATAATCTATAATTATGTACACATGCAAATTATATGATTATGGATGTAGATATACACATGTATACAGTATGAATAACCGAGAAAAAATACAAATTTGAACTTAATCATATTTTGTTTCATGACTTGTGATATTTTATGATGTGTTTAGAAGTGGTACAAAAAATGCTTATATTTCTTTGTGTCAGTGTTTCCAAAGTCTCTTCCACATTCTTGTCTTTGACATAGAGTTCATTCCCAATAAACATTTATTGGAAATTACTGATACTTTTATTTAATAAGTTGTTCTTTTTTGTTTCTTTTTAACTATAAGAATTTCAGCTTTGTAAATTCTGCTTTATTTTAAGAAGAAAACTGGTTCAATATTTCCTCTATGAAGTATGTCTAGTTCTTCATCTTCTGTTCTCAAAAATTAACTAAAAGCACCACAAGTTCCATGATTGGGCATAAAAATGATAATTTAGTAAGTTCTAGTCTTGAAATTTGAAGACATTACAATCTAATGAAAATTCTACTGTATTCAGAGTCAACATTGCAATTTAATTTGGTGCTCAGATATATAATATTTTATTACTCCATAAATGATTCTTTTTCTCCAATTGGATTTGAAGCTTTGTGTGAAAAATAATCTTTCACTGCCTTGCAGATAAAGAATATATCATTGCTTTACTCTTAAACGTCAGGTGATATCCAGAGTCAGTTAAAACTCTAGAAGAATCATCCTTAATCTTTATTTTCCTCTCACATCTCATACCCACTATATCATAAAATTATTTGACTGTGCTTTCAAAAATCTATCTAAAATCTGACCATTTTTCTTAATCTCTACTGCTAGCTCTCATATCACCATCATCTCACACCTAGAATACTGATGAACATTCAGAAAGATCTCCCTGCCCCTACCCTTCTTCCCACAAAGCATTCCCAATACTACATCTAGAATGATCCCTTTAAAGCACAATTGAGAGGTTAAACTTATGTTCAGTACCTTATAATGGCTCCCCTTCACTTAGAGTAAAGCTTACCATCTTCATAGGAGTCTACAAGACCCTACATTCTCTGCAAACAATCCTTCCTACCCTTTTCCCACTATACATGATCTCTTACTACTGTTTCCTCTTTCATTCCACTCCATCCACATGCGTCCCCTTACTGATGCTAAAGCATGTGAATATACCAGGCCATACCAGGCTTTTGCTACCTGTTATCTCTGCTACACACTGCAAATACTCACTTGTATTGCCAATGTCCATTTGGTACTATGTTTTTTTTATAGACTTTATTTTTATTTGTATTTCCCATTAAAACATAAGCTCTATAAGAGAAGAAATCTTTACACATGTATATTTTATACTTTTATAGAAATGTATTCAGATATATCCTGAATGATTAAAACAGAGCTTGGCAAATACCAGGTTCTAATTAAGTTATTTTAGTATAAACACATGAATGAATGAGGGGATGAATGTACAATTCTGTAAAACAAAGTTTCAGGTTATATTTAAATTTACAATGATATTTTAATATTCAATCAAAAATCACAATGATCCTTACAGCTTGAGAATGTCTTTTATTTCTATATATTTACCAAATTTATATACCAGTTCAATTATTACAAGAGTATCTTTTGAACTAAAAAATGGTATGTAGTTCCTGATTTGTCTTGAGAATTGCAAGCCCTTATGAGAATGAAAAAGAGATAGGTAAGGCATTGTGCTCATATACCTCCAGGAAAGAAGTTATTCAGAGATCCAAAAACATGAGAAGTTGCTTCATAGTATTGGACTTAAAAAGCAAAATTTGAAATTCTGGAATAAAACTTTGGGGTAAAAATAAGCAAAGTATACACTATACAGGAAGTAGGATACAACCACTACTAAAAAAATTGATAAATTATGAAGTACCTACTACACTGTAGTCATCTAGTCCCAGTAAATAGGTAAACTAGATAAATGGGAGCTCAGAAATAAGAGTAAAAGCAGAAAGACAATCATATTAAGTGGGAAAAAGGGCTAGGGACTCCAACTCCTAAGCCGTATTATCAGCTGGTACGTGTCCAATGTAGGCATATCACAGCAGAGGTGCAATGTGGCGGCTGCCACTCAGTCTGGTCTCCAATTCCAGCAGCATCCGTTTTCATGCAGTGTCTATTTTGAACCATGTAATTTGTATGATATACTTTACTGTCAAAAATAATTCAATAATTCAATGATTCTGATTTCATGAAGATTCATTTCTTTAAAAAAAGACAACTTTATTTTTGTATGTTTAATGTCTTCACAGGCACACATTGCTGCTGGTCAATGCCTCAGGTAAAAACCTATAGGAAGAGTCAGTAATTATGTTTACTTATATTCAAAGCAATTAAATGTCAGCATGTTAAGCATTTTCATAAGATTACGACCTTCCCTATACTCCAGAACATGTATGGCATAATGGAAAACTCCAGCAAATCTAACAACTCCCTAATGGTTTCTTGCCACAGCTGCTTGATGGGGGAAGAGAGTGTATTAAATTTTTATTTCTATTTAAGCTCTAGAGAAACAGGCCTGTTTATTTATAGCAAAACAATGCTTTAACACTAGCACTTAAAATATATTGCCTGTCATTTTTAATATTTATTATTTCATAGTGACTTATAAAAACAGAAAGAAATAAAATTATAAAGACAGAGATACAGCTTTGTCAAATTCTTCTGAGAATCAGGTTAGGAAAGCTATCAGTGACAGCTACTTTGGAGGAAGAAACATTATCCAAATTTCAGATAATGAAAAATAATATAACAGACAAAAGAGAAGGAAATTTATCTAAATTATTTGCTTTCAGACTATGAATTCAAACTTCTGTGTAGATGACACTGTCACTTCTCTCTATATCACATATATATGAATAGATAAATTGAAAGTTAAATAATCAAAGAGTTGCAAATATATATTTCCTTGTAACAGAATATACCAATATGTCAAGGGGTAATTCTGGGCAAAGATATTACAAGACAGGACTGTGTGAATTGCTGTCTACCACCTTTCCTTGAGTTGGTTCCTCTTACATTTCTGAGATGTTTTTTCCCCTTGAAATAACTTCCTGTACCTCTGTTCTGTGGAAAATATTTTAAAAAGTAATCTGACCTAATAAAAAACCTAAAGAAACATTTGTATTTTATTTTATTTTGTATATATTTGGAAAGACAAAATTAATTTACTGGCTGTAAAGTCCTCTTTTTATTACCATGTGTTACTTTTTTTATAAAAGTATCATTGATATACATTCTTATGTTGTTTTCAAATATACTACAAAGTGATTCAACACTTACCCATATTATCAAATCCTCACCCTCTCTAGTGTGGGTACTATCAATGTTGTAAGATGTTACATGCTTAATTGTATTCTCTGTGCTGAGCTGCAGTCCCTGTGACCAACTATATTGTGATTGTGAATTATTGTGCCCCTTTGTCCCCTTCACTGATAGTATTGATATCCCTTACCAAGATACAAGGTGATCTGTTGTCTGTTCCCTTCCAACTATCCCTTTGCCCTCATTTACTTATTTAATGCAAGTGATGTAGAAGAGGTCAGAATTTCCTACATGCAATATTCCCTTTCACATCCTTGTGACTTTTTACTAGTTCTCAGAAAGGTAAGTATTTTTCCTACTCTGATTTTTTAGTGAAAGAAACATCTTATTTGTCTTCAAAAAATTGTAATCCATTTCTTGAATCCCTGAGATGGGTTGAGCTCCCTTCATGTACCATGCAACCTACATATACCATTATAATATCACCATTTAGCACACCATGTGAAAATTATCTATTTTCTGTGATTTGCCTCTTCTATGAGTCTATAAAGTCCTTAATTAGAAGAACCAAGCTTTACGTACGATACAATGGCTGGCACTCAACAGATGCTAAAAAACGTCTATTGTAAAATAATGGGATAATACTAAGAACTAGGCAACTGGTAATAGGATCAAAGTGCCTTGGTATCTGTGAAATCAGCATTTAACTTCTTGGTTCCCACAAGCAATGAGATCCACTGTCCATCACCAAAATAACAACGAAAACCTTAGGGGGTTATATGCTCCAATAGTTGTAGAAATTTAGCTACATGTTTACCTACTTTTGTCTGTTTCTGTTTGATGTTAAATTCTTAAGTAAAATAATAACATAAGCCATATTTCCTTTATCTCTGCATTTATAAACACAGCATTTAAAACATCTCATTGAAACTTACATATTTCTCTTAGGAAAAATGTTCTAAGAGTCTTGAATATATAAGCAAGTTCATCAATCAGTGACTTTAAGTCTGTAATTTGAATCATTTTCAAGGGTCTCGATCAACATCCAAAACAGGTGTTCTATGTAAGTTATATAAAAAATAATATAATAAAACAATATTAGTTATTACCAGAAGCCACTGTGTTGCAGTAAAGTGGTTAAACATAAATTACACAGGAAAACACTTTAAAGCCTATTCACAAGGTGAAAGTATATGAGAATACAGCCTTAGATATTTTTGTTGTTGTCGTTGTTCTTGATTGTTTTTTTTGGTATCATTGATCTACAATTACATGAACAAACATTGCGGTTACTAGACTCCCC
Organism: Smutsia gigantea; assembly: GCA_032199065.1. Classification (NCBI taxonomy): domain Eukaryota; kingdom Metazoa; phylum Chordata; class Mammalia; order Pholidota; family Manidae; genus Smutsia; species Smutsia gigantea. Next base: position 20,833 of record JAVSCE010013031.1, on the reverse strand, counting down.
CCATCATCAAGTCCCCACCACATGCCCGATTACAGTCACTGTCCATCAGCGTAGTGAGAGAGATGCTTTAGAATCACTACTTGTCTTCTCTCTGGTGTACAGCCCTCCCCGTAGCGCCCTCTACATTATGCCCGCTAATCGTAATGCCCCTTTTTCCCCCTTGTCCCTCCCCCTTCCCACCCATCCTCCCCAGTCCCCTTTCCCTTTGCTGTTAGTCCATTCTTGGGTTCTGTGAGTCTGCTGCTGTTTTGTTCTTTGTTCTTCTACTCCACAGACGAGGGAGATCAGTTGATACTTGTCTTTTTCCGCCTGGCTTATTTCACCGAGCATAATACCCTCTAGCTCCATCCATGCTGTTGCAAACGGTAGGATTTGTTTTCTTCTCATGGCTGAATAATATTCCATTGTGTATATGTACCACCTCTTCTGTAGCCATTCATCTGCTGACGGACACTTAGCTTGCTTCCATTTCTTGGCTATTGCAGATAGTGCTGCGATCAACATAGGGGTGCATCTGTCTTTTCCAAACTGGGATGTTGCATTCTTAGGGTAAATTCCTAGGAGTGGGATCCCTGGGTCAAATGGTATTTCTATTATGAGTTTTTTGAGGAACCTACATACTGCTTTCCACAATGGTTGAGCTAATTTACATTCCCACTAGCAGTGTAGGAGAGTCCCCCTTTCTCTGCATCCTCACCAACATTTGTTGTTGTTTGTCTTTCTGATGGTGAGCACCCTAACTGGTGTGCAGTGATATCTCATTGTGGTTTTAATTTGCATTTCTCTGATTATTAGTGATGTGGAGCATCTTTTGTGTGCCTGTTGGCCATCTGAATTTCTTCATTGGAGAAGTGTCTTTTCAGACCCTCTGCCCATTTTTTAATTGGATTATTTGCTTTCTGTTTGTTGAGGTGCCTGAGGTCTTTATATATTTTGGATATCAGCCATTTACTGGATATGTCATTTATGAATATATTATCCCATACTGTAGTATGTCTTTTTGATCTATTGATGGTGTCCTTTGCTGCACAGGAGCTTTTTAGTTTGCTATAGTCCCACTTGTTCATTTTTGTTGTTTCCCTTGCTCAGTGAGATATGTTCATGAAGAAGTTGCTCATGTTTATGTTCAAGAGATTTTTGCCTATGTTTTTTCCTAAGATTTTTATGGTTTCATGATTTACATTCATGTCTTTGAACCATTTTGAGTTTACTTTTGTGTATGGGGTTAGACAATGATCCAGTTTCATTCTCCTACATAGAGCTCTCCAGTTTTGCCAACACCATCTGTTAAATAGGCTGTCATTTCCCTGTTGTATATTCTTGGCTCATTTATCATATATTAATTGACTATATATTTGGGTTAATATCTGGGCTCTTTATTCTGTTCCACTGGTCTGTGGGTCTCTTCTTGTGCCAGTACCAAATTGTCTTGATTACTGTGGCTTTGTAGTAGTAGAGCTTGAAGTTGGGAAGTGAGAGCCCCCCTGCTTTACACTTCTTTCTCAATATTGCTTTGGCTATTTGGGGTCTTTTGTGGTTCCATATGAATTGTAGAACTATTTGCTCTAGTTCATTGAAGAATGCTGTTAGTATTTTGATAGGGATTGCATTGAAGCTGTAGATTGCTTTAGGCAGAATGGCCATTTTGACAACATTAATTCTTCCTACCCAAGAGCATGGGATGAATTTCCATTTATTAGTGTCCTCTTTAACTTCTTAAGAGTGTCTTGTAGATTTCAGGCTATAGATCTTTCACTTCTTGGTTAGGTTTATTCCTGGTATTTTATTCTTTTTCACGCAATTGTGAATGGAATTGTTTTCCTGATTTCTCTTTCTGCTAGTTCATCATTAATGTATAGGAAAGCAACAGATTTCTGTGTAATAATTTTGTATCCTGCCACATTGCTGAATTCAGATATTAGTTCTAGTAGTTTTGGAGTATAGTCTTTAGGGTATTTTAAGGACAATATCACGTCATCTTCAAATAGTGACAGCTTGACTTCTTCTTTACCAATCTGGATGCCTTGTATTCGTTTGTCTTTTCTGATTGCCATGGCTAGGACCTCGAGAACTATGTTGAATAAAAGTGGAGAGAGTGGGCATCCCTGTCTTGTTCCCGATCTTAGGTGAAAAGCTTTCAACTTCTCACTGTTAAGTATGATGTTGGCTGTGGCTTTGTCATATATGGCCTTTATTATGTTGAGGTACTTGCCCTCCATACCCATTTTGTTGAGAGATTTTTTTATGAATGGATGTTTAATTTTTTCAAATGCTTTTTCAGCATCTATGGAGATGATCATGTGGTTTTTGTCCTTTTTGCTGATGTGGTGGATGATGCTGATGAATTTTCTAATGTTGTACCATCCTTGCATCCCTGAGATGAATCCCACTTGATCATGATGTATGATCCTCATGATGTATTTTTGAATTCAGTTTGCTAATATTTTGTTGAGTATTTTTGCATCTATGGTCATCAGGGATATTGGTCTGTAGTTTTTTTTGGTGGAATCTTTGCCAGGTTTTGGCATTAGAGTGATGCTGGGTTCATAGAATGAATTTGGGAGTATTCCTTCCTCTCCTATTTTTTGGAAAACTTTAAGGACAATGGGTATTATGTCTTCTCTATATGTCTGATAAAATTAAGCAGTGAATCCTTCTGGTCGGGTGATTTTATTCTTGGGTAGTTTTTTGATTACTGATTCAATTTCGTTCTGGTAATTGGTCTGTTTAGATTTTCTGTTTCTTCCTGGGTCTGTCTTGTATGGTTGTATTTTACTAGAAGTTTGCCATTTCTTCTGGGTTATCCAGCTTGTTAGCATATAAATTTTCATAGTATCCTCTATTTATTTTTATTTCTGTGGTGTCTTTTGTGATTTTTCTTTTCTCATTTCTGATACTGTTTATGTGTGTAGATTCTCTTTTTCTCTTAATAAGTCTGGCTAGGGGTTTATCTATTTTGTTTATTTTTTCAAAGAACCAGCTCTTGGTTTCAATGAATTTTTTCTATTGTTCTATTCTTCTCAATTTTATTTATTTCTTCTCTGATCTTTATTATGTCCCTCCTTCTGCTGACTCTGGGCCTCATTTGTTCTTCTTTTCCAGTTTCAATAATTATGCCTTTATACTATTCATTTGGGATTGTTCTTCCTTCTTGAAATAGGCCTGGATTGCAATATACTTTACTCTTAGAACTGCCTTTGCTGCATCTCATAGAAGTTGGGGCTTTGTGCTTTTTTCATTTTCCTCCATATATTGCTTGATCTATGTTTGGAATTGGTCATTGATCTATTGATGATTTAGGAGCATGTTGTTAAGCCTCCATGTGTTTCTGAGCCTTTTTGTTTTTTTTTTTACAATTTATTTCTATTTTTATACCTTTGTGATCTGAGAAGTTGGTTGGTAGAATTTCAGTATTTTTGAATTTACTGAGGTTCTTTTTGTGGCCTAGTATGTGGTCTATTCTGGAAAATGTTCCATGTGCCCTTGAGAAGAATGTGAATCCTGCTGCTTTTGGGTGTAAAGTTCTGTAGATGTCTGTTAGGTCCATCTGTTCTAGTGTGTTGTTCAGTGCCTCTGTGTCCTTACTTATTTATGTCTGGTTGATCTGTCCTTTCTAGTGGCTGGTGTGTTGAAGTCTCCTAAAATGAATGCATTGCATTCCATTTCCTCCTTTAAATCTGTTAGTATTTTTTTCACATATGTCGGTGCTCCTGGGTTGGGTGCATATATATTTATAATAGTTATCCTCTTGTTGATCTGAGCCCTTTATCATTAGGTAATGTCCTTCTTTAAGTCCTGCTACTTTCTTCGTTTTGAAGTCTATTTTGTCTGAAATAAGTACTGCAACACCTGTTTTTTTCTCCCTATTGTTTACCTGAAATATCTTTTTCCATCCCTTCACTTTTAGTCTGTGTATGTCTTTGGGCTTGAGGTGAGTCTCTTGTAAGCAGCAAAAAGATGGGCTTGCTTTTTTATCCATTCTATTACTCTGTATCTTTTGATTGGTACATTCAGTCCATTTACATTTAGGGTGATTATCGATAGATATGTACTTCTTGCCATTGCAGACTGGAATCATGGTAACCAAAGGTTTAAGGGTAGCTTCTTTCTTATCTAACCGTCTAACATTAACTGACTTATTATGCTATTATAAACATAGTCTTATGATTCTTTGTTTCTCTCCATTCTTATTCTTCCTCCTCCACTCTGTATATGTTAGGTGTTTTATTCTGTACTCTTTGTGTTTCCTTTGACTGATTTTGTGGATAGTTCTTTTTATTTTATGCCTTTAGTTCATATTTAGTTGGTCTGCTTTCTTTGCTGTGATTTTATTTTCTCTGGTGACATCTATTTAGCCTTAGGAGTACTTCAATTTAGAGCAGTCCCTTTAATATACCCTGTGGAGGTGGTTTGTAGGAGGCAAGTTCCCTCAACTTTTGCTTGTCTGGAAATTGTTTAATCTCTCCTTCAAATTTAATGATAATCATGCTGGATACAGTATTCTTGGTTCAAGTCCCTTCTGTTTCATTGCATTAAATATATCATGCCATTCTCTTCTAGCCTGTAAGGTTTCTGTTGAGAAGTCTGATGATAGCATGATGGGTTTTCCTTGGTAGGTGATCTTTTTTCTCCCTCTGGCTGCCTTTAATACCCTGTACTTTTCTTTGATTTTTCCCATTTTAATTATTATATATGTTGGTGTTGTACTTTTTGGATCCCTTGTGTTGGGAGATCTGTTGGCTTCCATGGTCTGAGATCCTGTTTCCTTCCCCAGCTTGGGAAATTTTTTAGCAATTATTTCTTCACAGTCACTTTCTATCATTTTTCTCTCTCTTCTTCTTCTGGGACCCTTATAATGCGAATATTGTTCCATTTGGATTGGTCACACAGTTCTCTTAATATTCTTTCATTCCTAGAGATCGTTTTATCTCCCACTGCCTCAGCTTCTCTGTACTCCTGTTCTCTGATTTCTAGTCTATTGCAGTCTCTTACACCTTGTCCAGCCTGCTCTTAACACCTTCTACTGATTGTTTCATTTCTGTTATCTCTCTCCAGAGTTTATCCCTTAGCTCTTGAATATTTCCCTGCAGGTCCATCAGCATGGTTATGCCTTTTATTTTGAATTCTTTTTCATGAAGATTCAATATATCTTTCTCTCCAGACCCTCTCTCTGGGGTTGTTTGAGTGATTTTTTACTGGACCACATTCTTCTGCCTTTTCATGGAAGTAGAAGGGATTGCAAGCAGTTAGTGCATGATGTGTCATCTGGGTGAACAAATCCCTTCCTGCTTTCCTGTCCCCTTGCCTTCTCTGCTGCCTGTGCGTTTATCTAGGGAGGAGTCCTTGGGTTAATCCCCTGAGCTGCCATGGGCAGGGTTGCCCTCGAGATAGCCTAGGGCACTGCTGGTTGTCACAGATGCCTCGTGTGTGTTCTCCTGTGAGAACAGCAATGCTTTGTGCCTTCTGAACCTTGTGCCAGCTTTCTCTGCCTGTACCACACAGCTGCACGCTGGTGGCAGCCCCTGGATCTGGCCCAGTTAGCTGTGCACTGGGAGAATCCTCTGTATGGGCACAGTTGCTCCCCGGTTTTCCGCAGCAGTGGTGAGTCAGCTGGGTTGCTTGCAGTGCTGGAGGGGGGAGTCAATTTCAGGTTGCTTATTCCTGTTAGGATCTTCAGGGCTGTGTTGTCACCATGGGGTTAGGTTGCCTGAAGTTCCTTAAGATTCCCAGCCTGCTGGGCTGAGCACGCCAGGACAATTTTGTACACCTGTTAAACCCTTGTCCCCTTAAGACTTTTAAAGTGCCAGCTTCTCTTCTTTCCCAGGGGAGCCAGCTGTGGGCACCTGCCCACAGTCTCCATCTCAGATTTTGATTTTCCGTTTCTCTAATATCCAGCATACCATGCAATGTGTGTCAGTGCTCCCAGTGCAGATTACTAAGACTGGTTATTTAGCAGTCTTGTGCTTCCACTCCCTTCCACTCTGACTCCTTTCCTCCCACTGGTGAGCTGGGGTGTGGGGAGTGCTTGGATCAAGTTGGGTCATAGTTTTGTATCTTACTCTTTTTGTGATATGCTGAGTTCTCACAGATGTAGATATAGTCTGGCTGTTGCACTGTATCTTCTGGTCTCTCTTTTAGGAATAGTTGTATTTGCTGTATTTTCAAAAATATATATGGTTTTGGGAGGAGATTTTCACCGCCCTACTCACAGTGCCATCTTCAGCACCTCCTTGTCTGAGATATTCTGGTAACGACTATACAAAAATAGATGATTTTTCCCATTCTGTTAAAAGTTATTATTAATGATTATCTTCTTTTTTATATACAAATAATCTTTAGTTCCAGATAATTTGAGCAACTGCAAGAAACAGTAAAATTGTATCTGTAATTAAATAATGATGCTATGACTACAGGAAAATTTTTAAAAATTTCAGATGATGTAGAAACATAACATTTCTAAAATCCACCAAACTTTTTATTGAAAGTCCTCAATACATCAGCCACATTTTGAAGTGTAGAAAACAAACATTAACAAAAACTAGATGTTTATATGAAATATAAGTGGCTTTCAAACATTAATTTGCATCAGAATCACCTGGATGTTTTGTTAAAACAGATTTCTGGGACCTTGCTCACCACCTCTCCCCAGCTGAGTCTCTAATCAGTAATTCTGGGTTAGGGCCAAAGAATTTTCTTTTATAACAGGTTATCTAAGTTACTGCCAAGACAGGGATCACACTTAATGGTCAACTTTGAGTATATATTGTAGTCACTGGGGGAACATTTACGTTGTACTGAATCTCAGGCTTACCACATGAGTTTCTCACTTAATTGATTGGTGGAAGGCAGGACATTGCTATGCACGCTGGAAGCTCTCTAGGTGTTATCATTAAGTTTAGAGGAAAAGTTTAATTTTCAGGAATTATGTGAAAGTTGACTTGGGCATTAACATACAGACTGAGTACCCACATCTTTTAAAAACAAAATTACGATATTTAATGATAACAATTAATTATATTTACATAGCATTTTCCATTTTACAATATTCTTGCCTATGTTTTGTCTTGTTTAATTTTGACCTTCATAATAATTCAATACTAAAGGTAGGTAAGTATAATTTCTGTTTTTCAGAAAAAGAATCTGAAGCTCAGAAACCTTTCTTAATTGCTCCAGGTCACAACTGGCATCATATGCAGGCATCATAACCAAAACCCAAACATTTGGGTTGTAAGTTAAATTGCTATTGTTGTATACCACATTCTTATTACATCCACAGAACAATGAAGAGCCCAGTGTAGGCAAAGCAGGGACTCTCTCAGGTAGTAGTGAAAATAGGATATTTGGAGAAAAATAGATATAAGTAGAGTATGGAAAGATTACAAATTATCTTGAAAAAATCAATTCACACAAATCAGACACATATTTGAGGAGACCAGCTCAACATTTCAGCTGAACCGGAGAGGGCTGGATGGGAGAAGCAAGAAAAATACAGAGATGGCAAGAAAGACACAGAAACCAAAGTTGGGATCAGGAGGTCCACTGACCGCTGGTGGCAGAAAAGTGACACAGTTTTATTTCTGAGCACCGCTTATATACACAGGCTCACAATGATGTCACTTCCAGGCTGATCTCATATTTGGTCCTGTCACTTCCGGTTCCAGTGTTTGACATCACTTCTGGATCCAGTGATCTCACTTCTGGCCCTCCACATCTCCCTCTTTTTCCTTTAGGAAAAACTTCAGGTGGGTAGATATAATAAAGATTACAATTATAGCAAGCAGAAAAGTTTCCCAACACAGCCTTTCCCTTAATTCACTCTAGTGCAAGATAGAAGCGGTAAACAGATTCTAGTGCAATGAGGGGTAGTTGCTATTGGTCAGGTCTCAGTCTGATCTGAGCTGAATGTGGGCAGTGAGGCAGCTATGGGGGGAGGGGACCTCTCTCATAAATGGTGGAGGTTCAGGCCTCTGCCAGGTCAGTGGGGTGAGGATCTATACCCCATCACTGTTGGCCCCCACGTTTCCTCCTGATGGCCCTCTGGGACTGTGCCTGTCTTGGTTGTTCCTCCCTTGAGAAATCTTACCCATCTCTAGCTAACCAGCCATCTTCCAGGGCCAAGCAGGGTGATGTGAGGCATGCAAGTGAGAGAGAAACAGCAACCTTCAAGAGGGTCAGTCCTCTATCTCCTTGGTAGTTTATGCCCCTATGGCCTCTATGCCCAGCACCTGCATTGGGGTTCCCTTGCCTGCTGGTGGGGCTCAAGCTTGGGTTATATATCTTGGGGAACACCCAGGTTACTTCTTTACAATGTAAGATGTGCCCTCTGGATCAACAGGGTAGGGATGTTCTAGAAAGGTCTTTGTTTAGGAAGGAAGGAGAAAGATTACAGTACCAGCAAACAGGAAGAAAAGTGAAAAGATTGGAAAAACATCCAGAAAAACCTCAGAGAGGCAAAACCTTAGGGGCCTAGGACCTCTCTCCCCTCTTTGTTTAATTGAAGTCATAGGTGATGTAGGTTCAATCGGTCTGTGTAGATTCTTTTCTTGAAGGTTTGTCAGCCAACTAATACTAAGCAAAATAAAACGATTACTGTAAACACCAAATCAAGCAGATACCAAAGTGTATGTTTTAGCATATTGAAAGGATTAAAGCCTTTAAGATGTTCCAGGACATGTTTTGCTAGATCTTGGGGATTTACTATATCCAATTGGGCATTTTGAAGGTCTAATATTTCTTTTTCTTTTTTTAATCCAAAAATATTCTATTACTTTATTTTTTTAAGTTTATTTTGATATCATTAATCTACAATTAAATGAGTAATATTATGGTGATTACACTACCCCTTCATCAGGTCCCCCCCACCAACCCCATTACAGTCACTGTCCATCAGCATAGTGAGATGCTATAGAGTCACTACTTCTCTTCTCTGGGTTGTACACCCCTCCGCGTGCCCCCCTAACATTACATCTGCTAATCGTAATGCCCTTTTTTCCCCCTTGTCCCTCCCTTCCCACCCATCCTCCCCAGTCCCTTTCCCTTTGGTAACTATTAGTCCGTTCTTGGGTTCTGTGAGTCAGCTGCTGTTTTGTTCCTTCAGTTCTTTTTCTCAGTTCTTATACTCCACATATGAGTGAAATCATTTGGTACTTGTCTTTTTCGGCTTGGCTTATTTCACTGAGCATAATACCCTCTAGCTCCATCCATGTTGTTGCAAATGGTAGGATTTGTTTTCTTCTTATGGCTGAATAATATTCCATTGTGTATATGTACCACATCTTCTTTATCCATTCATCTACTGATGACACTTAGGTTGCTTCCATTTCTTGGCTATTGTAAATAGTGCTGCAATAAACATAGGGGTGCATCTGTCCTTTTCAAATTGGGCTGCTGCATTCTTAGGGTAAATTCCTAGGAGTGGAATTCCTGGGTCAAATGGTATTTCTATTTTGAGTTTTTTGAGGAACCTCCATACTGCTTTCCACAATGGTTGAACTAATTTGCAGTCCCACCAGCAGTGTAGGAGGGTTCCCTTTTCTCCACATCCTCGCCAACATTTGTTGTTGTTTGTGTTTTGGATGTTGGCCATCCTCACTGGTGTGAGGTGATATCTCATTGTGGTTTTAATCTGCATTTCTCTGATGATTAGCGATGTGGAGCATCTTTTCATGTGCCTGTTGGCCATCTGAATTTCTTCTTTGGAGAAGTGTCTATTCATGTCCTCTGCCCATTTCTTAATTGGACTATTTGCTTTTTGTCTGTTGAGGTGCGTGAGTTCTTTATATATTTTGGATGTCAACCCCTTATCGGATACGTCATTTATGAATATATTCTCCCATACTGTAGGAAGTCCTTTTGTTCTACTGATGGTGTCCTTTGCTGTACAGAAGCTTTTCAGCTTCATATAGGCCCGCTTGTTCATTTTTGCTTTTGTTTCCCTTCCCTGGGGAGATATGTTCATGAAGAAGTCGCTCATGTTTATGTCCAAGAGCTTTTTGCCTATATTTTTTTCTAAGAGTTTTATGGTTTCATGACTTATGTTCAGGTCTTTGATCCACCTTGAGTTTACCTTTGTGTATGGGGCTAGACAGTAGTCCAGTTTCATTCTCTTAGATGTAGCTGTCCAGTTTTTCCAACACCAGCTGCTGAAGAGGCTCTCATCTCCCCAATGTATATCCAAGGCTCCCTTATCAAATATTAGTTGACTGCATGTGTTTGGGTTGATGTTTGGATATTCTATTCTGTTCCACTGATCTGTGGGTCTGTTTTTGTGCCAATACCAAATTGTCTTGATTACTGTGGCTTTGTAGTAGAGCTTGAAGTCGGGGAGCGTAATTCCCATTTTATTCCTCCTTCTCAGGATTGCTTTGGCTATTCGGGGTCTTTTGTGGTGCCATATGAATTTTAGAATTATTTGTTCCAGTTCATTGAAGAAAGCTGTTGGTATTTTGATAGGGATTGCATTGAATCTGTAAATTGCTTTAGGTAGTATAGCCATTTTGACAATATTTATTCTTCCTAGCCAAGAGCATGGGATGAGTTTCCATTTGTTAGTGTCCTCTTTAATTTCTTTTAGGAGTGTCTTGTGAATGTCTAATATTTCTTGATGTAAGTTATGCAAATCAAGCTAAGGTTTTTGTGTTACCACACTCCTAAGAGATGGCTGAGAATTTTGTTTCATTTCCACCATGAATTATTATAAGGTACATTGGTAACACAGACACTTTTAAATGCAGAACGGGATTGGAGCCACAATTGTAACCAGAAGGTTTTCACCTCACCACCTATAGCTAACACTATATTTCCAAGGCCGCAAGCCGGATCTCTATCTTTACATCAATGGCCTATTGAGTTTTGAAAGCATGAGAGGTGTTATGGGCCATTGATTGACATATTGGGCAGTGTGTATTGATTGTGAAGGGGTCATAGCTGCAGGGACAACAGTGATGAGGATAGAAATGGCAGCCACTAAGCCAGCACTTAGGAGTCCAATAGCTCTTTGGCTCCTGGAGAGCTCATTTTTCATTTCTATAAGGGCTTGTGTCCCCAGGTCATCATACCATGGTTCAGATAGATTGGAGGGCAGCATAATATATGGTGGTTTGGAAAGGACTAGAACATTCTTTCCTTTGTTCCAGGTAGACACACATGTGGTTAGGTTGCAGTTTATGTAGGTAATGTTATATAGGTTTTTCAGAAAAGAGATATTAAAAGGTCCCGCAAGCCACACATATCAAGGCTGTACACAAGTTTGTACCCCATAGAGACATATAAGATTTGGGTTATATGCGGAGGAGGAGGAAAAGTTAACATAGTCTGTGGCAGCTCAAATGTGCCACAACTCTCGTTGCATCTTCTGCTGCACACTGGTGAGGATGGATGATACATATCCTCAGGTGTAATCCAGCCTCAATTAGGCCCAGTTAAGTGATAGGACCAATCGAACCCCAATTCGGAGGAGTGACTAAGATTGTGTTGGGTGGCCAGAGGGTGAGCACAATCTTTCCAATAAATGAATTTTTTATATTTTACACTAGCATCAGTCATTTGACAGTGGTTCCCAAGTAAGTACATATGAAATGTATAAGCTGAATTGACCAAATATTTTTCCCCAATGAGGAGAAAATATTACTCTGATATGTTCCAGGGGCCCTCTGGAACATATCAGAGTTAGCTAGAGGTAAAAGTACCTTTTCGAATTTCGTTTTGGGAAGTTGTCAAAAGAAAGTGTTTTAAGGCACTTACCTAAATAGAATTATAGGTTACTTTTGAACAATATGTGTCTATTTAACCAGTATGACAATAAAAAGGTTCAAAGGCAAATACAGAAGGTTACACAGTTGTTATTTAAAATTAACAACAAACTAAGAAAACTTTGTTTCACAAACAGAAAAAAAAATTATAGTTTTTCTTTGTGCTGGATATAAAGACTGATCGAAACACAGACTCTTTAGCATGCAGAGTGTTTTCCTTATCATTTTAAGTAGTTTTAATTAGATCTTAAAACCATTAGGTACCTTAATTTTCAGTGAACACTGAGAAGTAGACTATTGCAAACTGTTACACTAGCATTCTTCTGATAAATGTCCTTTTATAATTTCTGGAATGTGCTTTATAGCACAATTTCTCACTAAGCAAAATATGCCTACTTAGCAAAACTTTAAGGTTTTAAGTCACCACAAAGATTCATAGGTTGTTTGTGGGCATACACACTGTAATACACTACTACACTTATTTAATCATTCTTAACAACCATGCTAGATTACTCACAAAACTTTCAGTAAAGATGACAAAGTCGTTTCTCTTTAAACATTTTTCTTGAAATATTTAACAGATAACATAAACTTAAATGACTTTAGGTCAATTTAGGCAGCTGATAACTATAAGTACATGCCCATTTTAGTTAAAGTAACATTAATGCTTAATATCTTTCATTAGAATTTCTGGAAGTTTTAGAATACCCAATTTTTACAAGCACCTGTCTTTAAATTAATTTTTATTAATGCCATCCAGAGGTAAAAAAATATATTTTCCATTTAGACATACAAACATATAGATAGATTGAGATGTAATGACTACAGTTAGCATAAAAGAATACATACACAGAAACTGATACAAAGATTTTCTAGTTACTAATATTCAATTGCAAAATGATGATGTAATTATGGACTGAGCTATCATCTGTTTGCTAAAGAGTAAGTTAAAATGGAATCCATCCTGCCTTCTACTATGTAGTTTATGGCTGGGCCTGCATACTAAATTAACTACTATGGCTCTACTTTCATTTGATATCACTTTTCCTGTTCATAGTGAATTTGAAAATTAATAGAGAGACTATGGTAGACTTGCAAAGGGAGGGAGCAAGAGACTGACAGTTATCTCAAGGACAGCTAGCACAGATTGGGAGTCCTTAGGTGGATCTGTATCAGCATTATTCTCCGTCCCTTGAGGACCCTGACACCTCCCTAGGGCATTCTTTTTCCTCCTGGGGCAGTCCCCGCCCACATGTGGGAGGCAAATGTTTAACACTCCTTGAGGCCGTGGACTTCACAGGCGCCTCATAGCCAGTCATGCTCTGTTTATGTTCTTCAGCCATAACATTCCCTTCGAGAGGTTTATCTGGCAAACAGGAGGTTTCAGGGAAGGGGTCCAAACTTTCTTTCACTAAATTCCACAGGGCAAATGTTTTCATGGGAAAGTCCCAAGGCCCATGGTATGTGAAGTGCTGTTAAGCTGCAACCCCATTTTTGCCATGTCTGCTCATTTATGGTCCCTTCTTCAGGGAAAAAGAGGAACATTTCCTGTAAAAAAGTGAGAAGATTCTAGCTGATGGCTGTGAACATTACAGCCATGGTTACGAAGCATAGCTTGAGCATATGTACAAAGATTTCTTGGTCCTTTCACCCGGACTGTCCCATGTTTATAGTTTTAAGCATATGTACAAGATTTTATGGTCCTTTGGCCCAGATAATTCTTCAACCCCATCTGTCCCAAGTTTTACTCCTGACTCTATCGCTCCCGTACCTCCCTCCAGACTATATTATTGCTGTACCTTATGTCTCAACATGTCTGCCCCTTGGGGCCCCTTGGGGAATCTCCTCACTTAGCATTGCTGTCATGCTGTTCTCAGGTCGCTGTTTGGGTGCCACCTCCAGAGACGAGCTCAACAATCCAGGTGAACCTGAGAAGTGGGAGATGCAAGAAAAATACAGAGATAGGAAGAAAGACACATAAACCAAAGTTGGGGTTAGGAGGTCCACTGACCACTGGTGGTGGAACAGTGACACAGTTTATTTCTTTTTTTTTTAGGAGAGCCAGGGTAAAGGCGTTTATTTAGAGATACAGTATGAGGATTGGCTCATGCCAGGAAGGGACAAGAGAGCCCTGAAGTTTTATTTCTGAGCACCACTTATATACACAGGCTCGCAATGATGGCACTTCTGGGCTGATCTCATAGCTGGTGCTGTCACTTCCGGTTCCCATGTTCTCACTTCTGGTGATGTCACTTCCAGATCTGGTGATTTTACTTCCTGCCCTCCATACATATTATATATTAACATCTTATTCTGTGGAGTCTATGTGTACAAAGCTTACAAATTAACTTACTGTATAGCTATAAAAAGAGAAAAAATTCATCATTTTCTTATGATCAGCTTCATTACAAGCCACAGCCCCAAGAGTTAAGAGGCTGGTGGGTGAGGAGGTGAAAGAAGAGGCACAACTAATCTCAGTGCAAACTCAATGCAAAGTCCTTTTCTGATATTTCCCTATTTGGTATTGAGGAAAAAGTGTGCACTTCTTAGGTCTCTTGGCAGTATGCCCTTATCTCACAAGGATTACTGTGCTGTCTCCACTGTTATATCTGCCCTGACCCATTTGTGGACATGAATGTGGGTAAAATTATGATATATTTTTAGAATCTCTCACCTGGCTTTAGTTCATCTGCCTATCAATAGGTATTTCCAATGGTGGAGAGAATTAGTCCAACTCCATATCAATAGGTAATTACATGAGCAAATGAGGGCTTACGTGGAAGAGAGAGATGGAATGACTGCCTATAAGAAATAAATGGGTATCTTAAACTTTATTTCTCTCTTTGACTGATTTTGGTTTCAAAGACATTTTCCCCTGAAATTTTCCCTGAGTTGTTTCTGGCAGTAGTCAGCAAGACCTCTGAACCCAAAATATGTCTACATGGGTGCAACCCTTGGGTGGGCTGCCTCTAGGGGTGGTGGGGAAGGCCCAATGGCTGCAGCAGTAGGGTGTGCGGCTTCACTAGGGAACCTCCTATATGTGGGGCTTCCAATTGGGAAGCCCCTAGTGGGAAACTGGTCTAGGATAAAGCACCTCCTAGAGTGGTGGGGCCTTCTGCATATTTAGGGAAGGGTGGAGACACTGGAAGCTGCAGAATTATCCCTCCATCAGGTAGGAGAATGCTTAGCAGCCATGAATGGTCACGTAGCAGCTGGGATTGTAGGATCTCTTTTTGTCAAGATAGTGTAAAGTGATATTGAGAAGAGAAAAAGGGTTATCGATGAGAGAGAGGGTTATCAAAGACAGAGAGACTTCAGCAGGAGAGAGACACACTTCAGCATCATTTGGAGGAGCTGGGCAATGACCTATAGGATGTCCATAAGGAAGAGAGACCTTTAATGAGAATATAGTGCTCTGGGAAGAGTCCTTGGCATCAGCGAGGGAGAAGGCAGCAGAAGAAATTGCATTGTAGGAGGTCATGGGGGAGAGGGAGAAAATAAAGGTGCCTTCAGCCCTGGATATGGCAGAGGAGATGTAGGGAGAGGAGGAGGGTGTTGGGCTGAGGGCCAATCTGTTGCTGAGACTGCCCCCTGAGGCACCAGCCTCTCCTGTATTAAAGACCCATCTGGTTGTAATTGAGAAAATGAAAATGCAACAACCATGGGCTCCTCAGGGGTAGGAGTTGCCCCCTCCCCAGCTTGTGTAGCACTCCATGTTTCACTCCTATATTCAGGATGAGCTGGTGGACATCAGCATGTGGTTTCAGCAGAATACATCAGAACCTCTGCTTACATGGCTTTTGTAGCTCTGGGATATGGGGGTGGAAAACATTGTTATGTCAGGTTCTGAAATGGGTGGACTGGCTTCCCTTGTGACTGACCCTTGCCTCTGGTAGCAGTTGCAAATGGCCTGTCACCTCTGTGAATCGGGAACTTCTGGATTGGCTGACAGCAGCCATCAGTGCAGTTTGGCCTAAACAGGATGATTTACCACACTTACCCACTACCTGGAAAATGTATGCAGAGCTCCAGCAGGTGTTACAAGAGCTGCGCATGAAAAATATCATCTATAATATGGATACACAGGGCCTCGATGAGTTGTTCACCATGGTAATGAGAAATCTGGTGTTCCATACAGTTACCCCATCTCTCTTTGGGTCTGAGTGCCCCACAGATACGGCAACTCATAAATGAAGCTACTCATACTTTAGCAGCTCTCAGGGAGGTTGAAACAATAAGAGCCTGGAAGGAAGCATGGGCTATGACTGAGAGGAGAGGTACAAAGGGCCCTGTGAAGGTCTTGAGGACCAAGATGTGGGTTGATTTGATAAAGGTAGGGGTAGTGAAAGAAAAACTTAATGGGCAACCCAGTAGGATCTTGTCAGAACTGTGGCACCAATTAAAGCCAGAACAGCAGTTCCAGATGCTGAGATCCAGGACACAGAAGCTAGAGTCAAAGCCCCATGTCGGGCCTGTGTCTCTGCAGGACTTCCTGGGGGATAGTACTCAGGATTTGCCTGGGCCCTCACCTCTAGAGGATGATGATTGAAGTTTGACTGAGGGGAAGGTCAAGGCCCCTACCTTGGGGAATGTGGTGGGGACCAAAGGCCTCATGTAAAATTAGCAATTCATTGGCCCCTGTAAATATACAACATATCCTGGCACTGGTGGACACAGGAGCTGAATGTTCTCTTATTTATGGCAAACCTGAATGTTCTCCTGGGACCCCTGCTGTGATAGACGGCTGTAGGGGGAAAGGCAATTAGAGAGATGAAAGCCCAAATGCCATTAGGGATAGGGTGTTTAACCCCAAAGAAGTATACTTTATACATTTCTCCCATCCCTGAATATATTTTGGAGCTGGATATCCTGAAGGGCCCATGGTTACAGACCACTGCAGGTGAGTTCAGACTGAGGGTATGTGTGATAAAGGCAGTTCTGAGGGGACATGCTAAGCACCCACTTGTAGCTCTGCATGTACCTCAGTGGGTGAGAAATACTAAGCAGTATAAATTGACTGGGGGGGCACAAGGAAATTGGAGAAACTCCACTGAAGTTGGAGAAGGTGGGCATCATAAAGGCCACTCATATTCCTTTTAATTCCCCAGTGTGGCCAGTGAAAAAGCCAGACAGCTACTGGTGTATGACCATGGACTACAGGGAATTGAGTAAGGTCACACCCCCTTTGCATGCTGCTGTCCCCTCTATAGCAGCCCTTATGGACACACTCAGTTATGAACTAGGGACATATCATTATGTTGTGGACTTTACTAATGCTTTCTTCTCTATTTACATAGGACAGGAAAGTCAAGTTTGCCTTCATGGGAGAAGTTTGGCAGTGGACATTCACTGCCCTTCCACAGGGATACCTCCACAGTCCCACCATTTGTCACTGACTTGTAGCCTAGGACTTGGCCACATGGAATAAATGACAAATAGTGCAGTTGTATCAGTACATTGATGATATTAAGCTCACAACTGATTCTCTTGCAAATTTAGAAAGGGAGGTTCCTAGACTGCTGCAACATCTATAGGAGAAAGGATGGGCTGTGAAGAGCAGCAAGGATCAGGGAACTAGTTTGTCTGTAAAATTATTGGGGGTTGTTTGATCAGGTAAAACTAAAGTTATTCCTGGAGCAGTCACAGGCAAGGTCCAGGCTTTCCCTACCCCTACCACTGTGGCAATATTACAACAGTTTTTGGGTCTTTCAGTCTACTGGAGAGTGTTTATCATACACTTGGCACAAATTCTGAAGCCCTTATACTGGTTGATATGAAAGGGCATCAGGTGGGACTGGGATGAGACATGTGCAGCTGTTTTTACTGCTGCTAGGTGAGGAGTCAAGGCCCTGTGAGCTAGACGATCATGTAACAGAATATGGTTATGCATTTGGACTATTTGGCAGTGGCTTAAATGGACACACCAACCAATTTGATTCTGGTCTCAATTATGGAAAGGAGCAGAGGTCTGGGACACCTTGATTGAGAAGCAACTGGTTGCTGTGTACCATACGTTGCTGGCTACAGAGCCCATCACTGAAACAGAACCACCTATCCTGTCATGGGGTGGGTGCAAGACTAGACCCAAAGGCCATGGAGTGGTATGGCAAAGATGCCTACACTGGCCATATGGGGCACATATTTACAGCAGCGTAGAGCCCTGTCTACTAGCCCCTTAAGTGGAGAACTCCAACGTTTATTGGGGTCAGTGACCTACACCAGTGGAAAGCAGAAAGAACTTGCTTTTGAGCCATTGGTAGCCAAGAGTCCTTATTAGGAGGGAAAAGCCCCAATACATGAAGATGCTTGGTGTATAGACAGCTCTAGTTATGGGCAGCCCCTGAAATGTAGGGCTGTGGCTTTCCATCCTAAGAGTGAGACAATATGGATGGAGGGCAGAGAGGAGAAGAGCAGCGAAGGGACTGAGTTGTGGGCAGTATGGCTTGTGATCACCCTGGAGCCCTCCTTATGGTGGTCTGCACTGACAGCTGGGCCGTCTATCAGAGCTTGACCCTGTGGCTACCAACATGGTGCCATGCCAACTGGATGGTTGGTCACTGGCCCCTTTGGTGGTAAGAGTTGTGGCAAGACCTATGGGTCTCTGGTCAGTCTAAGACTCTTACCGTATACCAACGTGACTGGCCATATCCATTGGCATTCCCAGGGAATGATGAAGCAGACACATTGGCCCAGGTGTATTGGCTACAAGGAAAGCCTGACTTATTTAGCCCAATGGTTACATTCACATTTGTTGCAAGTGGGGCAAAAGACAATGTGAGATGTAGTCCGTTGGTGGGGCTTGCTGTTGACCTTTGAAAAAGTCAGCAGAGCCCAGAAAGACTGCCTTATGTGCTCTAAGAGGGACTTACACCATGTCCCGCAACATGGTACAGTAGTAAATGGGCCAATACCCCTTGTGAGATGGCATATAGACTATATTGTGACTCTTTCCATATCAGAGGGATATTAATATGCCATGACTTATGTGGCCACGGCTACTGGCCTGTTGGTTGCTTTTCCTGCACATCGTGCAGATCAGCAAGCCACCAAGAGGGGCCATGAGCATCTCTTTGCAGCCTATGGCTGGCCACAGGTGACTGAGAGTGATCAAGGCACCCACTTAACTGGACCCATGCGTTACAAGGATGGGTGTAGCAATGAGGAATAAAGTGGAAGTTTCATATATTATATAACCCTGCTGGGGCAGGCATGATAGAGAGGTACAATGGTTTGTTGAAATCTGGCCTGAAGTTGGACACCAATAGTCTATGAGGCTGGTCAGGTTGCTTATGGACAGTGTTACAGGGTTTGAATGAGAAGCCCCAAAAAGGAGTGTTGAGCCCTGTGGCTATGCTAACACACACTGCTGCCTCTCCTATACATCTGTATGTGCAAACAAAAGAGAAATTATTGAAGCCAGGATATGGCCAGCAGAGCAACATCCTGCTGCCAGCCCCAAATGCATCAAATTCTGGAGACACTGTTGAGTGGCCGTGGCCCTGGACATTTTGATGCATGGATCAGTGACAGCTGGCCCTTCTGGCACCTTGGGGAAAAGGATTGGAAGCTGTCCTCTTGTGTATTCCTGGAGTAACAGCAAAGTGTCCCCCAAAGATGACAGTAGTATACATAAAACACCCAGGAGATAAGAGCATCTTACGGGGAAGTTTTGTTTTATCTTTATGGCCAGTGCATGTGCCTCCTGTAGCCCTATATATTGACCCATCTGTAACTCCCACAGGGAGGGGTATGAATATCTGGTATACTAGACCAGGACGAGATCCCATTCCTGCCACTGTTTTATGACAGGACCACTCTTTTGCATGTATCCTACCTGATGGACAAGATTTGCCTTGCTGGTGTCACTAAAACATGTATCTTAGCTCCCATAAGGTTATTTTCTTCTACAGTCCTTGTAGATTGGATGTGCCCCCTGGCTGAAACTGCCATGTGACAATTTCTCTGAACTCCCTACCTGTTCAGCTATTGACTCTCTGTGGAATGGGCAAGGTTTGCACTTAATCTGCTGAATCTTCCAGCTTGAGGATTATCTTGATTTTATATTATTAGTCTGTTTACTATGCTCCAGTTTTCTCACACAGAGGCAATTGCAGAAGATGGGGAATGTGCAGATTGTGAGGTGAGATTTCTGTAGGGGTGGGCTGTGGGTAAAATTACAATATTTCCAGAATCTCTCACTTGGCTTTAGTGCACCTTCATATCAATCAATAGGTGTTTCCAAGAGATGGAAAGAAGTAGTTTACCTCCATGTTAATAGGTAATTACATGGATAAGTGAGGGCTTATCTGGCCTGCATATATTGGGTGGAGCTCTTTTGCTGCAGTTTGGTCAAGAGAGAGATGGGGTGACTGCTTGTAAGAAATAAATAAGTCTCTTAAACTTTATTTCTCTCTGACTGATTTTGGTTTCAAAGGTATTTTGCCCCAAGATTTTCCCCTGGAGTTACAAAGAGCTTTTGTTGAGGGACACTGGATGAATCCTGTTCTATCAAGGACATCTTGACAGAATTTTCTGATGCATGCTCTGGCTCATGTATCTCTTGGGCTGTTACCTTATATGAATAGTGTCCATGGGTTTTCTGGCCATTTCCTCTTGCTAATCGAGCCATTGGCTCATGTCTTACAAGCACTATAGATCCTGGTAATGACTTTCTGACATCCAAGCCTGCATAAGTTGCCCTCTAGACTTCAGCAAAAGATCACTCCCTGGTGGAAACACCCTCTGACAAGCTTCTCAGTCAAACAAGATTACACCTTTCTCATCCTCCAGTGCATGTGTTAGATCATGCACACTGAGAAGCAAGACACAAGACAGGAAAAAACATCAAGAGATTTCTTGGGGAACGAACTGTCAAGAATAAAGAAGAGAGGCTGAGAATGTAAGGCAAGCCTGCAGATCACCATGTAGGTCTGACCGCTGTGAAGGTAAGGGGAAGAAAGAATTGATGTGAAGAGTCTCAGACTGCAGTGAAATTTTAAGAAAATTTTTGCAAGGCAGTTGTAGAATCCTCAAACCAGTCACCCATTGGAGAAATTGTGTGTCTCTCAGTAATAGGTCTGCAT
>JAVSCE010013030.1:0-51517 GCA_032199065.1 Smutsia gigantea | reverse complement strand
AAGTCTATTTTGTTTGATACAAGTACTGCAACACCTGCTTTTTTCCTTGTTGTTTGCATGAAATATCTTTTTTCCATCCTTCCTTCACTTCTTTTTAGTCTGTGTATATCTTTTGGATTTGAGGTGAGTTTCTTGTAGGCAGTATATAGATGGGTCTTGCTTTTTTATCCAACCCACATTTGTGTCTTTTTGATTGGTGCATTCAGTCCATTAAATTTAGGGTGATTATTGATAGATATGTACTTATTGCCATTGCTGGCTTTAGATTCGTGGTTACCAAAAGTTCAGGGGTTGCTTCTTTACTATCTAACAATCTAACTTAACTTTCTTGTTAAGTTATTGTAAACACAGTCTGACGTTTCTTTCTTTCTCTCCCTTCTTATTCCTCCTCCATTCTTTCTATAATAGGTGTTTTATTCTTTGCCTTTAGTTGGTATTTGGATGGTCTGCTTTCTTTGCTATGATTTTTTTTCCCTCTGGTGACATCTTTTTAGCCTTAGGTGTGCTTCCATCTAGAGCAGTTCATTTAAGATATCCTGTAGTGGTGGTTTATGAGACGCAAATTCTCTTAACTTTCGTTTATCTGGAAATTGTTTAATCCCTCCATCATATTTAAATGATAGTCGTGCTGGATACAATATTCTTGGTTCGAGGCCCTTCTGTTTCATTACGTTAAATATATCATGCCATTTCTCTTCTGGCCTGTAAGGTTTCTGTTGAGAAGTCTGATGATAGTCTGATGGGTTTTCCGCAGGTGATCTTTTTCTCTCTAGCTGCCTTTAATACCCTGTCTTTATCTTTGATCTTTGCCATCTTAATTATTATGTGTCTTGGTGTTGTCTTCCTTGGGTCCCTTGTGTTGGGAGATCTATGAGCTTCGGTGGACTGCGAGACTACTTCCATCCCCAGCGAGGGAAAGTTTTCAGCAATTATTTCTTCAAAGACACTTTCTATCCCTTTTTCTCTCTCTTCTTCCTCTGGTACTCCTATAATGCGAATATTGTTCCGTGTGGATTGGTCACACAGTTCTCTTAATATTCTTTCATTCCTAGAAATCCTTTTATCTCTCTCTGCCTCAGCTGCTCTGTACTCCTGTTCTCTGTTTTCTATTCCATTAACAGTCTCTTGCATCTCATCCATTCTGCTGTTAAGCCCGTCGATCGCTTGTCTGATTTCTGCATTGTCTTTCCTCAGTTCCCTCACTTCCTCCCTCAGCTCTTGCACATTTTTCTGTAGGTCCATCAGCATGGTTATGACTTTTATTCTAAATTCTTTTTCAGGAGGCTGTGCATTTCCATCCCTTCAGACTCCCTCTCTGGGGTTGTCTGGTTGATTTTGGTCTGAACCATATTCTCTGTCTTTTCATGGCTGTATAATTTGGTCACTGATAGTTGCCACGTATATCAGCTGGGCTCTTTAAGACTTTAAAAAGAGAAGAAAAAAAAGAGAGAAAAAAAAAAAAAAGAATAGAAAGAAAGAAAAAAAGAAAAAAAAAGAAAGAAAAGAAAAAACAAAAACAAAACAAAAAACAAAACAAAACAAAAAAAACAAAAAAAAATGCCCACCGGACGTAGATTCTGTGGGAATGCTCTAGGTGGCGCTATTGCCCCTCTATTCCACAGCTGTGACTGTGCCGCTCTGCAGGGCCCTTTATCGCTCTGGCAGGGGTGGGAACGGATAGGAGGCTGTTGATCTCAGTGAGAAGTGTTAAGTATGGCTACGCTTCCTCAGTCGCCAGCTAAGGCGTCTGAAACTCCCCAGGACTCCCAGCCTGCTGGGCTGAGTGTGCTGGGGCGATCCGGCTCCTCCGCTGGGCTCCTGTCTCTTTAAGACCGCTGAAGAAAGCGCGCACTTTTTTTTTTCCTTCCCGGGAGCCGGCTGCAAGCACCCTGGCGCGTTCCCCGCTCAGATCCTTCCCCTCTGTCTCTCCAATCTCCGCTGCACTGCGCAATATGGGTCAGTGCTCCCCGCGCAGATCCCCTGTGCTGGCTACTTCGCGGGGTGTGCTTCCACTCCCTCCCGGCTCTGAATCCTCTCCTCCCGCCGGTGCGCTGGGGTGGGGGAGGGCTCGGGTCCTGCCGGGTCGCGGCTCCGTATCTTACCCGCCTCTTGGGGTGCCGAGTCCTCTCGGGTGTAGCTGCACGCTGTGCGCTTTCCTGTGTATTCTCGTCTCTCTTTTAGGAATAGATGTATTTTCTGTGTTTTCGTAGATAAATATAGTATTGGGAGGAGATTTCTGCCGCCCTGCTCACACCGCCATCTTCCCGGACGTCGCCTATGTTTTTTTCTAATAATTTTATTGTTTCATGACTTACTCAGTTTACTTTTCTATATGGGATTAGGCAGTAGTGCAGTTTCATTCTCTTACATGTAGCTGTCCAGTTTTGCCAACACCAGCTGCTGAAGAGGTTGTCATCTCCCCATTGTATACCCAGGGCTCCTTTATCATATATTAAATGACCATATATGTTTGGGTTAATGTCTGGATTTTCTATTCTGTTCCACTGGTCTGTGGGTCTGTTCTTGTGCCAGTACCAAATTGTCTTGATTACTGTGGCTTTGTAGTAGAGCTTGAAGTCAGGGAGTGTAATTCCCCCTGTTTTATTCCTCCTTCTCAGGATTGCTCTGGCTATTCGGGGTCTTTTGTGGTTCCATATGAATTTTAGAACTATTTGTTCCAGTTAATTGAAGAAAGCTGTTGGTATTTTGATAGGGATTGTGTTGAATCTGTAGATTGCTTTAGGTAGTATAGCCATTTTGACAATATTTATTCTTCCTAGCCAAGACCATGGTATGAATTTCCATTTGTTAGTGTCCTCTTTAATTTCTTTTAGGAGTGTCTTGTAGTTTTCAGGGTATAGGTCTTTCACTTCCTTCATTAGGTTTATTCCTAGGTATTTTATTCTTTTTACTGCAATTGTGAATGGAATTGTTTTCCTGATTTCGCTTTCTGTTAGCTCATCCTTAGTGTATAGAAAAGCAACCGATTTCTGTGTGTTAATTTTGTATCCTGCAACTTTGCTGAATTCAGGTATTAGTTCTTGTAGTTTTGGAGTGAAGTCTTTAGGATTTTTTACGTACAATATCATGTCATCTGCAAATAGTGACAATTTTCTTCTTTACCAATCTGGGTGCCTTGTATTTCTTTGTGTTGTCTGATTGCCATGGCTAGGACCTCCAGTACTATGTTGAATAACAGTGGAGAGAGTGAGCATCCCGGTCTTGTTCCCAATCTTAGATGAAAAGTTTTCAGCTTCTCGCTGTTAAGTGTGATGTTAGCTATGGGTTTGTCATATATGGCCTTTATGATGTTGAGGTACTTGCCGTCTATACCCATTTTGTTGAGAGTTTTAATCAGGAATGGATCCTGAATTTTGTCAAATACTTTTTCAGCATCTATGGAGATGATCATGTGGTTTTTGTTCTTCTTTTTGTTGATGTGGTGGATGATGTTGATTGATTTTCGAATGTTGTACCATCCTTGCATCCCTTAGGTGAATCACACTTGATCATGGTGTGTGATCTTCTTGATATATTTTTGAATTCGGTTTGCTAATATTTTGTTGAGTATTTTTGCATCTATGTTCATCAGGGATATTGGTCTGTAATTTTCTTTTTTGGTGAGGTCTTTGCCAGGTTTTGGTATTGGAGTGATGCTGGCTTCATAGAATGAGTTTGAAAGTATACCCTCCCCGTCTATTTTTTTGGAAAACTTTAAGGAGAATGGGTATTACTTCTTTTGTATATGTCTGGAAAAATTCGGAGATGAATCCACCTGGCCTTGGGGTTTTGTTCTTGGGTACTTTTTGATTACCGGTTCAATTTCATTGCTGGTGATTGGTCTGTTTAGGTTTCCTGTTACTTGCTTGGTCAGTCTTGGAAGCTTGTATTTTTCTAAGAAGTTGTCCATTTCTTCTAAGTTTTCCAGCTTGTTAGCATATAGATTTTCATAGTTTTCTCTTATAATTCTTTGTATTTCTGTGGGGTCCATCCTTATTTTTCCTTTGTCATTTCCGATTATTTTTATGTGTGTAGATTCTCTTTTTCTCTTAATAAGTCTGGTTAGGGGTTTATCTATTTTGTTTATTTTTTTTCAGAGAACCAGCTCTTGGTTTCATTGATTTTTTTCTATTGTTTTATTCTTCTCAATTTTATGCATTCTCTGATCTTTATTATGTCCTTCCTTCTGGTGACTTTGGGCCTCATTTGTTCTTCTTTTTCCAATTTCAATAATTGTGTCTTTAGACTATTCATTTCGGATTGTTCTTCCTTCTTTAAATAGGCCTGGATTGCAATATATTTTCCTCTTAGAACTGCCTTTGCTGCATTCCACAGAAGTTGCAGCTTTGTGTTATTGTTGTCATTAATCTCCATATATTGTTTGATCTCTGTTTTAATTTGGTCATTCATCCATTGATTATTTAGGAACATGTTGTTAAGTCTCCATGTATTTGTGAGCCTTTTTGTTTTCTTTGTACAATTTATATCTAGTTTCATACCTCTGTGATCTGAGAAGTTGGTTGGTAGAATTTCAATATTTTTGAATTTACTGAGGTCCTTTTTGTGGCCTTGTATGTGGTCTATTCTGGAAAATGTTGTATGTGCACTTGAGAAGAATGTGTATCCTGCTGCTTTTGGGTGTAGAGTTCTGTAGATGTCCGTTAGGTCCATCTGTTCTAGTGTGTTGTTCAGTGCCTCTGTGTCTTTACTTATTTTCTGTCTGGTTGATCTGTCTTTTGGAGTGAGTGGTTTGTTGAAGTCTCCTAAAATGAATGCATTGCTTTCTATTTCCTCCTTTAATTCTGTTAGTATTTGTTTCACATATGTCGGTGCTCCTGTGTTGGGTGCATATGTATTTAAAATGGTTATATCCTCTTGTTGGACTGACCCCTCTTTTCATTATGTAATGTCCTTCTTTATCTCTTGCTACTTTCTTCGTTTTGAAGTCTATTTTGTCTGATACAAGTACTGCAACACCTGCTTTTTTCTCCTTGTTGTTTGCATGAAGTATCTTTTTCCATCCCTTCACCTTTAGCCTGTGTATATCTTTTGGTTTGAGGTGAGTCTCTTGTAAGCAGCACATAGATGGGTCTTACTTTTTTATCCATTCTGTTACTCTGTGTCTTTTGATTGGTGCATTCAGTCCATTTACATTTAGGGTGATTATCGTTAGATATATACTTATTGCCATTGCAGACTTTAGATTCATGGTTACCAAAGGTTCAAGAGTAGCTTCTTTACTATCTAACAGTCTAACTTAACTTTCTTGTTAAGTTATTATAAACACAGTCTGATGATTCTTTATTTCTCTCCCTTCTTATTCTTCCTCCTCCATTCTTTATATACTAGGTGTTTTATTCTGTACTCTTTTACGTTTCCTTTGACTGTTTTTGTGGATAGCTGATTTTTCTTTTTGCCTTTAGTTAGTATTTGGATGGTCTGCTTTCTTTGCTATGATTTTATTTTCTCTGCTGACATCTTTTTAGCCTTAGAAGTGCTTCCATCTAGAGCAGTCCCTTTAAGATATCCTGTAGAGGTGGTTCATCGGAGACAAACTCCCTCAGCTTTCGCTTGTCTGGGAATTGTTTAATCCCTCCCTCAAATTTAAATGATAATCTTGCTGGATACAATATTCTTCGTTTGAGGCCCTTCTGTTTCATTACGTTAAATATATCATACCATTCTCTTCTGCACTGTAAGGTTTCTGTTGAGAAGTCTGATGATAGCCTGATAGGTTTTCCTTTGTAGGTGATCTTTTTTCTCTCTCTAGCTGCCTTTAATACTCTGTCCTTATCTTTGATCTTTGCCATTTTAATTAGTATGTGTCTTGGTGTTGTCTTCCTTGGGTCCCTTGTGTTGGGAGATCTGTGGGCTTCCATGGTCTGAGAAACTATTTCCTTCCCCAGCTTGGGGAAGTTTTCAGCAATTATTTCTTCAAAGACATTTTCCCTTTTTCTCTCTCTTCTTCTTCTGGTACTCCTATAATGCTAGTATTGTTCCATTCAGATTGGTCACACAGTTCTCTTAATATTCTTCGATTCCTAGAGATCCTTTTATCTCTCTCAGCCTCAGCTTCACTGTATTACTGTTCTTTGATTTTTATTCCATTAACAGTCTCTTGCACCTCGTCCAGTCTGCTCCTTAGCCCATCGATTGCTTGTCTGATTTCTGCATTGTCTTTCCTCACTTCCTCCCTTTGCTCTTGCATATTTCTCTGTAGATCCATCAGCATGGTTATGACTTTTATTCTGAATTCTTTTTCACGAAGATTGTGTAAGTCTAACCCATCAGGCCCCCTCTCTGGGGTTGTCTGGGTGATCTTTGTCTGAACCATATTCCTCTGTCTTTTCATGGCGATAGAAATGGTCGCTGGTAGGTGCCGCATGTGTCAACTGGGAGAACAGGTTCCCTTCCTGCTTTTTGTTCTCCTTGCCCTTCCCAGGGACCTGAGCTGTTTTCCTGTACACCAGGAGGCAGTCTCTTGGATAATTCCCTGAGCTGCCGGTATGCGGGGTTGCCCTTAGCCTAGCCTATAGCACTGTGGGGGTTTGCAGTCTCGCTGGGTGCATTCTGTGTCTCTTGGTGTCTTCTGGACCTGGTTTTGGTGCTTTTCCCACTTAGCTGCATGGCAGCCAGGACTAGGTTCTGTGAGGTTGCTGTGGGCGGGGCTGCTCCTCCACTGTTCCACAGCAGTGGCGGCTCTGCTGGACCCTTTGTGGTACCGGCTGGAGGGGAATGAATGGTAAGCTGCTGATCTCTTTGGGAAGCCTCCGTGCAGCTGATTTGCCCGGCTGCCCGCCAGGGGGTCCAAAATTCCCCAAAACTCCCAGCCTGCTGGGCTGAGTGCGCTGGGATGATTTTATTTCACTTTTGGGCCCTTGTCTCTTTTCTTTTGTTCCGGCGAGCCGGCTGAGAGGACTCGCTTGAGTCTCCGTCTCGGATCTTGCCCTTCTGTTTCTCTGATCTGTGATACACCACACCATGTGTGTCTGTGCTCCCAGTGCAGATCACCAGGGCTGGTTATTTAGCCGGCCTGTGTTTCCACTCCCTCCCTGCTCTGATTCTTTTCCTCCCGCCAGTGCACTGGGGTGGGTGAGTGCTTGGGTCCTGCCATGTCACGACTTTGTATCTTACCCGCTTCATGGGGCGCTGAGTTCTCACAGGTGTAGTTGTAGCCTGGCTGTTGTACTGTATCTTCTGGTCTCTTTTTTAGGAATAGTTGTATTTGTTGTATTTGCACAAATATATATGGTTTTGGGAGGAGATTTCCGCTGCCCTGCTCACGTCACCATCTTCCCAGAAGTCCTAGTTCTGAATTCTTACTTTTTAGAGTCTTGTAACCAGTATAGCATATCCTGTTCTGCTGTTTACATTCATGTAATTATCAAACTCATAGTGGTTTACTCTTAACAGGATAAGGTTTATGCTTTTGTTGTAATTTGAAGTCCAAAGAACAGTCACTTATTTTTATGTTAACTCTGGAAAGATTTCATTAAGGTTTGTAATTCATGTCAGTGTTTTCTGTATCTGGAGTGTCAGCAGATTCCAGTATCTTAGCAATTGTGTGATTCAAGAACATTTTGTTCACTGGTGTCAAAGCTGTTCCCGAGGGGGCTGCAGAAAGCATTTTTTGTTTTACGAGTCTTTCTTTGGCCAAGAGACTTGATAGATGGCTAAGTGGATATTTCTGTTCATGTAGAAATTCTGTTTCTGAATTATATATCGTTTATTAATTTACAAGTTTTATTTAGTACTTTCTGGCATAAAATTCCCTTTTAAACTTTTACGTGGCTACATGATAGTTAATTAAATTTATCTACTATAACTTACTGTACCATTGCCCTAATCTTGAGAGGCACAGAATTTTTTTGCTGTATAGTAATAGGTAAGGATAGACTAGGAACTCTGACCTAGTTTCAAGTCCCAGATTTTGGCTATTTAATCTGTTTAGTTTTATATGCTCATACCCTTTTATGAGCTCTGATAATTAGGGGTATTATAATTAACATTTTTAAACTTAAAGATTTTTCTGTAAATTTTAATTTTAAAAATTGCTAGCAAATATGAATAGTTTGCCTTTATTGCACAAATGGTCATTTCTTTAAATAATATAGATTAAGTTTTAACTGTGGTCTCATTTTAAAAAATGAGTCACTACTCTTCACAGACTTCTGAAAATTTTATTAAACATGTTTACTACATTATTTTATATACAGTGTGCTTGGAATTTTTCTAAAACTACAAAGTTTTGATGCACTGTTTTTTAGACATTAAAACTTAATTTACATTAAGATATTAGTGCTGCTTTATTACCTAGATAGTCTTCAAGAAATAATTCTTTAATTGATCATCATGCAATTTTTAATTCCAGTATTTCTGAACTCAAGTGGTTTGGAATTAATCATTATTATTATTAACATTTATTAGTAATTTTAGTAATCATTATTTGTCATAATAAAGAATTAAAATACTATTTTTTCCTCGAGGAGGTTGTATAGTATGAGTAGATATACAGGCTTTACTTCAAAATGCAAAACAAAACATAAAAAATAGAAAAAAAATCTAATTTCCTCTTCTTGAGATTGTCCTGGCTCTATACCTGACACTTTTGAAAGTAACAAAAATGTACTTTCTGCAGCACAGTATGTATTTGGTCTCCATGACAGTCAAGCAGAATAAGCTATGTACCAGTTCTTTTCCAAAGCCAGATTATCACAAAATTACGCAGCAATTTTATATGTAAAATTTAAAAGAAGTAATCAGCAGTGTATTTCCTAGTTGAAGGACACATTGCCACCTATGACATGCTGTTGCCAAAAAAACTCAATGTTGATCAAGTCTCTTTAGATCAAACTACCAATTATTAGTATATCGGGAGGACAGAGGAATGTTAACTACATCCCTGGGATACATCCCAAACCACATTGTGGCAAACTGTATAGTGTAAAAGCCCAAGTTTCTTCAGCAAATAAAGGGCAAGGGAAAAATTAAAAAGATGTAGGAGCAGCCGGCAGATATACCTGTGAACTGCAGTGTGTAGATCCTCCTTGCCTCCTGATGCAAGCAAACATACTGCACAAAAGAGAAAAAGGAAAAAGCAGAACCAGAATCTTTCATAACATTGATGAGACAATTGTAAATTTGACTGCTGTCTGGATATTTGGTATTGGGAATTATTTTTTAAGATAACAGTGGTATTATGTATGTATATGGTTTATTTTTCTTCTGTTTTTAAAGTTAACCTTTTTGAGTTGTATGCTGAATTACTTATGAGTGACATGTTGAATTGTCCAGCATTTTCTTCAGTCTAATTTGTGTGGAGAGGGCAAATAAGATGGAGATCTAGGTGAAATAAGATTGGCCATAAATGGTCAATATATTCAAATATTGAAGCTAGGTGGGGATATGTGGAGATTCTTTGTGTTGGTCTATTTTTAGATAGCTGTTTGACATTTTTAGGCTAAAATAATTACAAGTAGACCAGTTTGTCTTAAGATACAGTTTTTCCATTTTTGTTGCTCAGTTGCCAAATTAGTAAAGTTACTTAGGAGATGATGTACATGTTCTGGTCTTACATGTTAGTTGTGAAGACTTTTTCTGAATGATCCAGTTCATTTCATGGAGATGAATGCCTTAGTGTCATTTTCATATGTTAATGTTTTACAATAGCTTACTGACTATATCAGTGTCACATCACATATCTAATTTTTTTCACTCATGATGTTACTGTGAAGAGCATGTGGTTTTCTAATGTACTTTTTCAATAGTTCTTTGGTGTTTGTGAGTCTGTTACAGTTATACACAGTCTTATTTTGTGGATAGCACATGCTATAAGGTTGAAAAAATAACTGAATTTTGAAACAGCAGAGTGTTAGGATATACTGTAGTCCAGTTTTATAACTTTTCCTTTATGTGTTGGTTTTATAAATTTATTTGTAGCTCTGGCTGAATTCACAGAAGCAGATGAAGCAATGGCAGAACTTGCAATTGCTGACAATGTTTTCCTGTTCCTTACTGAATCTGTAGTGGTGTCAGAAAACTATCAGGAAGAGTTTTACATTCGTAGAACCCATAATCTCATCACAGATTTCCTTGCACTTATGCCAATGAAGGTAGGTATAATAATGTAGGATGAGTAAATAGTAGAAAAATTTTATAAAATAATTTAAAACTGATCAATTAACTAATAAG
This sequence comes from Smutsia gigantea, assembly GCA_032199065.1. Lineage (NCBI taxonomy): Eukaryota > Metazoa > Chordata > Mammalia > Pholidota > Manidae > Smutsia > Smutsia gigantea. The sequence continues at coordinate 41,326 of JAVSCE010013030.1, read as the reverse complement.
ATCTTTTATTATAGGCTAAAATTTGACAGGGGTTGTGTTACAGTGTGTGAATTAATTTGTGATTCATGAAAATGAAATAAGACCTGTTAACTGAGAATAAGCTAAAATAAATATATGACATTAAGAATGGTTTATAATGAGAACGTACTAGTTTAATAAAATACTTCTGTGGGTAGAGAATTATTAACACCATGCTACCCTAGGGATCAATGCTATGGTTGCCTTACTTATTACATTTTTGTACGTGATTTTGAGGAGACATTGTGGAAAATCTCCTGTTTTATAGTTAATGTTTAGACCCTTAATTATAATGTATAAATGGGCTTCCACATGGATATAGGTAACATAATGGATTTAAGAAACAAATGCAAAGGCTCCTTTTGAATGAACGGGCTTGAGCTCTAACTTTGATCCAAAAAGTTAGTTATTTTAGACAGATCCTTCATAGTATGTGCTCTGTGTACCGTTTTGTGCCAAAGGAAACCAACAAAATGATGGTAGGAAGTAAGTGAGGGAGTGAAGCCCTATAAAATCACCTCTCTGTGCATTAAAAAAAGCATCTTAAAATATCTACACTTGTAATACTGTTGTGCAGTTCTGATGCCATACCTCTTGAAAAACATCAGGCAAACAAAGTACTCAGAATGGCAACAAACAAGGAGTGAAGTGCTTATTCATTATTTAATGAATTAAGTGTTTATTAAGTTTCTCCTATGTTCCAGGTACTATGCTAGGAGTGTGAAGAAGACAAATAAGTAGGAGACTCATTCCCTGACAACAAAGAATTTATAGTCTAGTTGAGAGATGCATACACTGAATGTATAGGTAGTAACAGTAAGTAAATGAGAAGTACAGACAGTAAATTCCTGTGGATTTAGCTCAGGACTAGAATAGTCCAGGAATACTTTAAAAGGTGACATGAGTCCTCATCAACCTTGAAGGACTTGATAGTTTAACATCACAGAATTTTGGAATAGGAAGAATTCTGCTAATCCTTTCATTTTACATTTGCAGAAATAAAGCCTCAGAAAAGTTAACGCTTAAAGTTTTTCCTAATTAATAGTCCAGATGGGGTTGTGATTATGGAAAGATAATGGTTATCTGGAAAGCTGAGGTATGAGAGAAATTTGAATAGACAAATCATAAATAGCTTGGATACGGTAAATAGTCAATTTAGTCACATAATTCTGGGATACTAAAATTTCTTTAACAGATAGAAGAGTGGGTTATCTGTTTCTTAAATGAGCTGTGGTTGGTTGTGTCTGTCAGAGCATTTGTCCATTTCATTCAAATTGATTGACATAAAGTTATTCCTAATATTCTTGTATTATACTTTAACTTTCTGTAGGATCTATAGTGATGTATCCTTTTTCATTCTTGATATTGGCAACTTGTATCTTCCTTTGTTTCCTAATTAAACTGGCTAGAGGCTTATCAGTTTTAATTGAACTTAACAAAGAAACCAGCTTTTAGTTTTATTGATTTTCTTGGACTTTTTTTCACTATTACTGATTTCTTTTCTTTATTATTTCTTCCTTTTTCTTTGGATTAAATATGCCCTTGTTTCAGTTTCTTAAAGTGGAAGCTTAGATTATTAATTTGGAAACTTTCTATTTTTCTAATATAAGCATTTAATATTAAACACTTACCTTCAATTACTGCTTTAACTGTGTGAGCTAAATGTGATATGTTGTGGGGGATTTTGTTCAATTTAATATTTTATAATTTTCTTTGAGACTTCTTTGATTGATGAGGGTCTTTCTATATTTAGGAGACTTGCAGATAGCTCTCTGTAACTGATTTTTAATTTATTTCAGTTGTGGTCAGAGAACATTCTTTATAGGATTTCAATTCTGTGAAATTTGTTGAGTTTGTTTTATGACCTAGAATATGGCCATCTTGATAAATGTTCTATGTGCATATGAAAGTAATGTATGTGTATACATTATGCTTCTGTTCTGTGAAATGTTCTGTACATGTCAATTAGGTAAAGTTGGTTGATAGTGTTGCTCAAGTCTTCCATGTCCTTACTGATTTTCTGTGTACTGTTGAATATTGAGAGGGGATTTATTGAAGATTTTTTAAAAATGTTCTCTTTCGAACTATAAACGTGGATTTATCTAGCTATGATTTTTTTATTTTAAAGGGAGAAGTACTTTCTTATTTAGTTGGCATTCAGTTCACAAAAATGTTGGAAGGTAATAGTTATCAACCAAGGCTATAATATCCATCAGTATGTTTCGGAAATAAGTGGGGCCAGTTTTGCTTGCTACAATATCTGTAGTGGTATTACTGGTTAGCAGGTAGTCTAGGGATACTAAATCATCCTGCAGTGTTGAGGATAGTCCAACCCACTGAAGAAATGTCCTGCCCAAAATGTTAATAATGTTGCAATTGAGAGACACTAGTTAAACTCAGCTTCTCTATAGTGGAAAGTGCATTGAAGTTTTAAGATATTATACATATGGATAGTAATATCACAATAAAATTCCTAGCATATTTCTCCCTGTTATTAAAGTGAAATAGATATTTAAATAAAGTTTTTCTTTTATGTAATCACTTTTAGAAAGTTGCCCAACTTCCTGATTTCAGTATTATCAACCCATACAATAAATTCAACATTAAACTATGTAATACATTTAATAGGTGAAGCAGTTGAGGAATCGGGCAGATGAAGATGCTCGAATGATTCACATGAGTGTGCAAATGGGTAATGAACCTCCCATTTCACTTAGGAGGGATCTGGAACACTTAATGCTCTTGGTAAGTATTGGATGGATTGTCATTTCTCCTTCTTTCCATTGTTTTCCTCCTAATTGGAAAATTTCAGGTCTAATATCTTAAATATACAAGTAAATTCAATAAAAATGTAAATTTTTATTTAAAAGTAATTTTTGAGTTAATAGGCATTTTCTCACAGTCTTTGCTTACACTTTTTAGATTGGTGAGCTGTATAAAAAGAACACTTTTAATTTGGAGCTTGCTCTAGAATATTGGTGTCCCTCAGAGCCTCTTCAGACTTCCACTCTCATGGGTTCTTACCTTGGGGTGGCTCATCAGCGACCCCCTCAACGCCAGGTGAGCCCTTAGTTCCCTCCTTTTCTACTCTGGCGTGGTAATTGGGAATTTTGAAAACATGAAAAAGGTTATTTCTTTATATCCTGCTTTTTACACAAATAACCATTAGAGTAACCTTTAGAAATGTACACTTTTTTTTCTTAAGGGAAGTTAAAAAACTTTTAATTTAAGTTATGATCATTCTGGAGTTCATGTAATAGTCTTTTGTAATATATTAAGTATGTTGGAAATCATTAGAGACAGAACAGTGACTAGTCTCTGTATGTATATTCGATTTTATTAGTATTTATTAGTATTAGCCTGTCCTCTTTTGGCATAACAATAACCAGTATATATCATTCTTTACAAGTTGGGGAAGATAGGAAAGGTAAAATACAAAGGGAAAAGGCTTATAAGTTATAATTAATGACAGAATTCTTGAGTTGACAACATAGGAAAAAGTCCATTTTCTATCCTATATTAAATAAAGCATGATATTCAGTAGCAAATAAAATGGATTGCCATGTCTGTCTGCGTCTTTTTGGGATTTTCTATTTTAGAAGCTTTCATGCTCTATAATTTTCATTTATGCTAGAATATAAGAAAGACCAGACACCTTTTGTTTTTACTGTATTTCTTACAATTATTGTTTCATTTTTCTCTTCATGTGAAGAAATGTTTTGGAGAAGGATTAAAAAATTTTTTTTTAACTTTCTATTACGGAAATTTTCAAATATATAGAAGAAAGAATAATTATAGTGAATACACAATGTCTTAACACATTTAACATCTTGCCATGTTTGCTTCATGTACTCCTATTATTCTTACCACTTTTATTTTGCTGAAGTGTTTTTAAAGTAATTATGGGCAGCATGACATCTCACCTCTCGTGGGTTAATGTCTTTTAAAAATAAGGATATTTTTCAACATAATTACAAAACCATTGTATGCCTAACAGATTTAACGGTAATTTCCTGAGATCTGTAACATTTTTAGGTCTGAGTTCTAATTAATGAGTCTGAATAATATTTTTAGTTGTTAATAATAGACTTAAGGAATAAGCAAGATAAGAGGAAAAACAAAGTATATACGAGTGTAGGAATGTGGCATTGGCTGAAACACAAAGCAGATTATGTTTAGGTCACCATCAAAAATTCTGTCAGGTTCTTAGGTGTATATTAAATTTGAGTGGAATTTTAAAACTGTGGGTTCTAAGTATATCTTTGAATTTCTGGTTAACTTTAGATGAGTAAATTTCTTCAGTTGTTTTACATATTTAGAACATGGGTAATCTTAAGTTCTGTGACATTGAGATGTTTTGAAAAAAGTGTACTTAATGTCCACAAAGATGTTATCCTATAATTGCATTAAATTGCTAATGATAAGCTTGAAAAAGCAGTTTATTATAAGTAGAATACCAGATTATTTTTTCTTTGCTGGGGTTAAATCAGAGTGCTTAATTAGCTTTTTTAGTTCATATGTAGTCTGTGTCGTTCTATGTAGTTCATATGTACCTAGTCCATGTTGCCTTAAAGTTTGGATATGCCTTATGTAAACTATCAGTTTTTCCTTCTTTCAGGTTGTCTTGTCAAAGTTCGTTAGGCAAATGGGTGACCTATTGCCTCCAACCATTTATATTCCTTATTTAAAAATGCTCCAGGGACTGGCCAGTGGGCCCCAGTGTGCCCACTATTGTTTTAGTCTACTCAAAGTCAATGGCAGTAGTCATGGTAAGAAAAATCTGGATGTTGTCTAAGTTTGTTGTGACATTCTTGAGTTCATTATCCCCCTGTCTATTAAAGAATACTGGCTATCTGCGTTAGGTTCTATCAGGTATATAAATTATTTTTACAATAACGGGGAAAGAAGTGCATTTGGTCGCTTTCTACATAGTGATGCCTTGATTGTGGTCTCACAGATTGGACAGTTTTACTATTTGCTTTGTAAAATGCAATTTAAAAAATCAGAATTAATACCTAAAACTTTTCAAGAACACATCTGTTGATCAAGATGAAAAATATATACCTTGCCACATGAGTTTGATTAGTTTGTCTTCATAAGTACTTGTTTTCTAAATTTCTATACTTAGTTTTTCTCTTGCCCCTCCCCCAGTTTTCTCATTTAATTTTCAGAATTTAGTCTGGTTAAAAACACTGAAAAGGGAAGAGAAAGAAATATTTATTAAACATCTGTTTTGTTAGATAGATATTATTACTTTCATTTTTACATGTGAGGATAGTGAGGTTTAGAGAAGTAATTTACCCAGGGTCACAAGTGATTGGGGAGCCATAACTGGAACTGGGATCTGTCTGGCTCCAAAGCTGGTGTTTTGCTTACCCTGTAAGGCTTGCTTGTCTTGTACCCTCTGCTTTTGCTCCCACTGTTTGGTATGTACCAGAGTATCATAATTCACAAATCAAACTGTAGTTATCTCTCCATTTGGGAATGTAAGCACAACACTGGGAATTACTTGATAGGAAAAGTAGCCCTTTGTAGGTAGTTACATGACAACACAGAGCTCCTCTAGTATGACATAGATAATAAACATGTAAAGTAATTTACCTTCATATTTGCTTGGGCATCACCCATTCTGAGGAAAAGAATTCAGAGTTCTAGCTCTCAGACAGATTCTAAACCATTTTGAACACACTACTATCTAAGATGAAGGCAGAGTTTATTGTTTTAAATTTATTTTCTTCTTCCATTTCCAACCAAATTGCTTAGACATTTTTTTAAGGAAAAATCTGTGTCTTTCTTTACAGTTGAAAATATTCAGGGAGCTGGTGGCAGTCCTGTTTCCTGGGAACATTTCTTTCACTCCTTAATGCTTTACCATGAACACCTCCGAAAGGATCTTCCAAGTGCAGATAGTGTTCAGTACCGTCACCTGCCTTCACGGGGCATCACCCAGAAGGAGCAAGATGGATTGATTGCTTTTTTACAACTCACATCTACCATCATTACTTGGGTAGGTATCCCACAGCATAAGAGAGTGTGATTTTATTTGTAGTTTAACACAGTGGAATTTTAAGGAGCCCCCAAATTTTCGTGTAATGCTTAAAGTTTGAGTGACAGATAGAATATATATAGGATTCTTTTCTTAAGCTCTTCACCTTTAGAGGGTATGGTTATCATAGTCCTGCTTATTGCCATAACCTTGTATGAAATTAATAGCCTAAGCTGAAAGAAAATAGAAGGGCAAATAAATCTCAGCTGTTGGATGCACATCCTCCTTGAAGGTTTTCTAGCATAGGTATGAATATGTGTGTGTGTGTGTGTTTATGTAGTGTGTGGTGATGTGTATGTATCCATGAAGAATTAATTGACAGTTATTGAATTACTCTTTTTATACTTATACCAAACTGTCTTGCCTGCCACTACCAAATTAATCTTTGAAAAAAAAAATTTTTCATTATATAATATCTGTGTTCAGAAATCTCTTCTAGTTGTTACTGTTGTTTACTAGAGCAGAGTTGTTCAGTCTTGCATTCTCTCTGAAGGATAGGAATAGTGTGTTCTAACTTTTTGGTTTTTCTAATAATGCTTAACATTAAAACATGAAGTTAGTAATTATTTCTCATTGAATTAAAATGGAATGATGTTTGATACCATATATATCTTCATTTTTTTCTCAGAATAGGTCAAGGTATTCATTTATATACTGTATTATAGTAAAATATATTACATTGTTCCAGAAAGGATTTGACGTGTATTCGTAAGATTTTGTGACCCTGGCAGACCATTTATCTCTGAAAATATTATTTTCCATGCTTAGAGCTGCAAAACTAACTCTACAAAAGCTATTTCTAGTCCATTCTTTACGTTGGCTGAGTTAGTGCTCTGATTTGCTCCACTGGCTAACTGAGCGATAGGCTTATTTTTGTTTTAGCGTGTATTAAGCCTGTGAATACTCAGAATACATGTTAGCCATTTAGATGATTGCCAGTCATTTTTCTTAGCTTTTAATGAAAGTCTTTCATGCTCTTCTTGTGTTCAATTCTCAGAGTGAAAATGCTCGTCTGGCACTCTGTGAACATCCTCAGTGGACCCCTGTTGTGGTGATTCTGGGACTCCTGCAGTGCAGCATTCCTCCTGTTCTAAAAGCTGAACTACTGAAGACACTTGCAGCTTTTGGGAAATCTCCTGAAATTGCTGCTTCCCTCTGGCAGTCTTTGGAATATACTCAGGTAGTATTACAAGCTCTCTCTTACTTATGTTATTATAGCTTGGGAAGTGAGGCTTGATAATATCACAAAAGCAAGAGCATCCAGTTTGAAATCTACAGTAATACCATGAACTTTCCAATTAGAAAGTTATAGTTTTGGTGCCAAGCATAGCATCAGAAATTAATAGGCTTGGGTTTTTCTCTTGGATCAGTTGATAGCTTCTCTGGGTTATTAGAGATTGGTTCTTCTCTTGAGACTTTGTTTTTCAATGTCTGTAAGATATCAATGGACAGAATTCCTCTGTCTTTCAGTCCAGGGTGATAGAAGCCTTCACACATCATCTGTACTCATTAAATGTGGGAAATACCTGTTGTTTTTCCCTGCCTTTTTCTTCTGTGCCCTTGCTGGCCCCTACCAGAAGAGTGAAGTATCTCTATTAATTTTTCTTTCTTTAGATGTAAGCTCTATGAGAATTTTTCTGTCAAGGTATAGTTATTCCATATATGCTAAAGTAAAAAAGGGAAAATAAGGATGTGCTCTATAGAAATATCTTTAGGAAAATAGATGGAATATATGTTTGTCTTAGAAATAACATAAGTGAGCTTATGATTCGGACACATCTGGACAAGGAAATGTTTAAAGAAATAAAATATTCTAGCTGTTTTCCAACATTGTACTTAAGATGTTAATGATGCTTTATAAAACAAAAATTAAGGGAGTTGGTATGTGCCAAGAGGCTGAGGCACTTTTGGTTTGATATTGATCTTCATTGTCTCATTTCTGAGTGTATCACTACTGAGTCAGAGGCCTGAGGGCTTAGTGCACCTGTTTGCTGAAAATGCAGTGTGATTGGTTTAGACATTTCTATCCTTAGAGCAAGACTTTTTAAAAAATGATTCCACTTAACAGTATGTTCTCAACTTGCAAGAGAGTCAGTAACATAACATGAAGTATAATTAATTATACCATAGACTACTTATAACCCTAGCAAGGTCAGGACAGAACATCTTAAAACTTCTGCCATGCATAAGAAATCTGTTTTTTACGAATTCTTGGTTTTCTGGTGCTAACCAAAAAAGGGTTGGTTGTAAACAGACCAGTCAGTGTCTTGAACACCAATGTGATTTCATGCCAAAGATCCTCTTAACATTCATTCATAGAATTCTGAAAGAAAATTTGCTGAAAGCACATTTTGTGTGCACTTAGAAATTATCAGTTTTTGGAAGCCTAGATAGTTGGAAGTTCTGCCTGAATCTGATCACACAGTTGTTAATGAAAGTCCATTCTGTAAGATAATGGATATGGTGACTGAGGAATATGACTATTACATTGTGAAGCCACTACTTCTCATTGATGAATGATGAATGCTCCTAACATGTAATTCTTACTATTTCAAGATATTGCAGACTGTAAGGGTTCCAAGCCAGAGGCAATCTATTGGTATTGAGGTAAGTTTTCTTTTTAAATTAAATGCTGTATTCATATATTCACATGATAAAAAGACTAAGAAACTTATTACCTTATTAAGTTTCATTATTTTCAAATTTAATGTATTCTCATTTGAAGTGTTTTCTGGACAACGTTGAAATGGTGATGAAGCGTTTTATAAAAGGAACCAAAATACTTAAGGTTTCAGAATTGGAAAAGGATGTTACGTGTCAGTCATCCAAACTGAAAGTTTGGTTTGGACTCAATTCAATTTGGTTACTTGGGTCAACCTGGACTGAGAATTTAGTTGTTTTAGTCTCCTCTCTGTGCTCCCTCTTTTTTTAAAGGAATATTTAAGATTTCTGTTTTTAATTCAAAGTTGGGAACAACATATGGGAATTTGAAATTCTCCCATCTGATTGATCTAGATTCATACAGTACTTTTGTGTCTTTCCCTCTAATGAAAAATGGCAATATTATCTGTTATGTTTCTTTTGGTATGATGATCTAGCAATATTAGTGAGTTAATGTCTGCAAAAATGCTTTGCACTTCAGAACTGATAGCTTTGTATTACTATATTTTCTTTCTTTTTCTTTGGAAGGTTGAACTAAATGAAATAGAGTCCCGGTGTGAAGAATACCCATTGACTCGGGCCTTTTGCCAGCTTATTAGTACCTTAGTGGAAAGCTCATTTCCTTCTAATTTGGGTGCTGGATTGCGGCCCCCTGGCTTTGACCCTTATTTGCAGTTCCTTAGAGATTCTGTGTTTCTCCGATTCCGCACAAGAGCTTACCGGAGAGCAGCTGAAAAGGTAATGTTCCTAAAAGTAAGGAAGACTTTTTTCTCCTTGTTCATTTATTTGTTTGCTCTTTTATTGAAGGTTTAAGATATTATAAATTCATGTTAGCTTATGAAAGTTAGTAAAATCCACTCTTTCTACTGAAATGTCCATGGTCTGATTAGTTTATATGCATTAAAAATTAGTTTGGGCATTAAAACCAAAGCACTAACTTTAGTTTTCAGTAATTTAATTGATACAAATTCATAGCCATTGAGATCCTAAACAACAAATTTTTTTTTATAATTTATTTTGGTATCATTAATCTACAGTTACATGTGCAATATTATGGTTATTAAACTACCCCCTTCATCAGGTCCCTCCCACCAACCCCATTACAGTCACTGTCCATCAGCGTAGTGAGATGCTATAGAATCACTACTTGTCTTCTCTGAGTTGTACAAACCTCCCCGTTTCCCCCCCCCCGCACATTATGTCTGCTAATCGTAATGTCCCTTTTTCCCCCTAGTCCCTCCCTTCCCACCCATCCTCCCCAGTCCCTTTCCCTTTGGTACCTGTTAGTCCATTCTTGGGTTCTGTAAGTCTGCTGCTGTTTTGTTCCTTCAGTTTTTTTTTCTTTGTTCTTATACTCCACAGATGAGTAAAATCATTTGATACTTGTCTTTTTCCGCTTGGCTTATTTCACTGAGCATAATACCCTCTAGCTCCATCCATGTTGTTGCAAATGTCAGGATTTGTTTCTTCTTATGGCTGAATAATATTCCATTGTGTATATGTACCAAATCTTCTTTATCCATTCATCTACTGATGGACACTTAGTTTGCTTCCATTTCTTGGCTATTGTAAATAGTGCTGCGATAAACATAGGGGTGCATATGTCTTTTTCAAACTGGGCTGCTGCCTTCTTAGGGTAAATTCCTAGGAGTGGAATTCCTGGGTCAAATGGTATTTCTATTTTGAGTTTTTTGAGGAACCTCCATACTGCTTTCCACAATGGTTGAACTAATTTGCAGTCCCACCAGCAGTGTAGGAGGGTTCCCTTTTCTCCACATCGTCGCCAACATTTGTTGTTGTTTGTGTTTTGGATGTTGGCCATCCTCACTGGTGTGAGGTCTTAACAACAAATTTTAACCAAAACTGAACTGAAAATGTCACACCTTTGTCAGTTGGAAACACAGTGTCCTTATTGAGATGGTTTAGTTTAGGGATGGAAATAAGTTTAAACTTGCATATTAATTTCTGTGGATTAGTAGCACTTGTGAGTTGTGGAGCCTTGGCTTAGTGGGAAGGCATATTATGATCCCTAAAAATGTTTGCCATCGATAGAGGCTGAAGGAGCACTGACCTTTATGCATATATTTGCTCGGGTTGCAACATGCTGACAACTGAATTTACTATCTATGTCCTCTTATGTAACTCCAATATTACCATGAGGCAGATACTATTAATATTCCCATTTTACAGATGGAGGATTAGCAAGGTTAAGGAACTTGCCTAAGGTCCAGAACCAGGATTTGAACCTAGGACTCTGATTCCAGATCCAAGCTCATAACCACTAAACTATGTAAGAGACCCTTCCAGGTTCTGACATAATTCACTTAGTTTATAATACTGTTTATTGCCTCACAATACCCTTGAATGTATCCTTTAGGGATGTTTCTGCTTTATTTTTATTGTTTGGTTTTTTTGAACCTGTTGGGTTTATTTTTGTATTAATGATTATAAAAATAATTTAGAATAAAATACCTAGGAATAAACCTAACAAAAGAAGTGAAAGACCTGTACTCTGAAAACTACAAGACACTCCTAAGAGAAATTAAAGAGCACACTAACAAATGGAAATGCATCCCATGCTCTTGGCTAGGAAGAATAAATATTGTCAAAATGGCTATACTACCTAAAGCAATCTACAGATTCCATGCAATCCCTATCAAACTACCAACACAGCTTTCTTCAATGAACTCGAACAAATAATTCTAAAATTCATGTGGAACCACAAAAGACCCCGAATAGCCAAAGCAATCCTGAGAAGGAGGAATAAAACAGGGGGAATTACGCTCCCTGACTTCAAGCTCTACTACAAAGCCACAGTAATCAAGACAATTTGGTATTGGCACAAAAACAGACCCACAGACCAGTGGAACACAATAGAAAATCCAAACATTAACCCAAACATATACAGTCAATTAATATTTGATAAAAGTGCCTTGGATATACAATGGGGAGATGACAGCCTCTTCAGCAGCTGGTGTTGGAAAAACTGGACAGCTACATGTAAGAGAATGAAACTGGACTACTGTCTAGCCCCATACACAAAGGTAAACTCAAGGTGGATCAAAGACCTGAATGTAAGTCATGAAACCATAAAACTCTTAGAAAAAAACATAGGCAAAAATCTCTTGGACATAAACATGAGCGACTTCTTCATGAACATATCTCCCCGGGCAAGGGAAACAAAAGCAAAAATGAACAAGTGGGACTATATCAAGCTGAAAAGCTTCTGTACAGCAAAGGACACCATCAGTAGAACAAAAAGACATCCTACAGCATGGGAGAATATATTCATAAAAAACGTATCTGATAAAGGGTTGACATCCAAAATATATAAAGAACTCATGCACCTTAACAAACAGAAAGCAAATAATCCAATGAAGAAATGGGCAGAGGACATGAATAGACACTTCTCCAAAGAAGAAATTCAGATGGCCAACAGGCACATGAAAAGATGCTCCACATCACTAATCATCAGAGAAATGCAGATTAAAACCACAGTGAGATATCACCTCATACCAGTGAGGATGGCCAACATCCAAAACACAAACAACAACAAATGTTGGTGAGGATGTGGAGAAAAAGGAATCCTCCTACACTGCTGGTGGGACCGCAAATTAGTTCAACCATTGTGGAAAGCAGTATGGAGGTTCCTCAAAAAACTCAAATAGAAATACCATTTGACCCAGGAATTCCACTCCTAGGAATTTTCCCTAAGAATGCAGCAGCCCAATTCAAAAAAGACAGATGCACCCCTATGTTTATCGCAGCACTATTTACAATAGCCAAGAAATGGAAGCAACCTTAGTGTCCATCAGTAGATGAATGGATAAAGAAGATTTGGTACGTATACACAATGGAATATTATTCAGCCATAAGAAGAAACAAATCACAACATTTGCAACAACATGGATGGAGCTAGAGGGTATTATGCTCAGTGAAATAAGCCAAGCGGAAAAAGACAAGTATCAAATGATTTCACTCATAGGTGGAGTATAAGAACAAAGAAAAAATACTGAAGGAACAAAACAGCAGCAGACTTACAGAACCCAAGAATGGACTAATAGTTACCAAAGGGAAAGGGACTGGGGAAAATGGGTGAGAAGGGAGGGATAAGAGGGAAAAAGGGGCATTACGATTAGCAGACGTAATGTTGGGGGGGCATGGGGAGGGCTGTACAACTCAGAGAAGACAAGTAGTGATTCTATAGCATCTCACTACACTGATGGACAGTGACTGTAATGGGGTTGGTGGGGGGGACCTGATGAAGGGTAGTTTAATAACCATAATATAGCACATGAAATTGTAGATTAATGATACCAAAATAAATAATATTAAAAAAAATTATATGCAGTTGAAATGATTGTAAAATGATAATTTAAAAACTACCATGTCTACTGTTACCAATCTCAGGCTTATTAGAATTTTATGCAGTGGGTTTTTAAACAAAGGTATTATTTTACTGTCTGTACCATTGTTCCTTTGGTATGTTTTTCTTTGTTGTTATATAGCTTTTAAAAACATTTTTAATATAGAGTTGGTAGTGGGGCCACTTGAGGCAAGCCTACCAGTGATTGTGGCTTCTTAACTTCCTTGGCTAGAGCCATCGGACAGATCAGGTCTGGGAATTACAAGCCTGGGCTTGACTTCCAGCACTTTTGCTGCCTGGCTTTTCATGGTTTTGGGTGAATTATTCATGCTCTGAGCTTCACTTGCTTCATCTGTGAAATAAGTGATTAGTTGAAATGATTTTTTAGATCTCTTCCACTGAGGTTCTTAGATAAGTGTGAACTCCTTGACACTTTGGAGAAGGACTTCACTCATTTTCTGGACAAAAGTGGGAGGAATGAGAAACCTAGCATGGCTATCACATTGGACTGTTTTACTGTTAATGAAATACTTGTGTCTTTCTATAGTGGGAAGTTGCTGAGGTTGTTTTGGAGGTGTTTTATAAATTACTCAGAGATTATGAGCCTCAACTTGAAGATTTTGTAGACCAATATGTGGAACTACAAGGTAACTTAATTCTGTCACTTTAAAAATAAAGTGGGTGTTAGCTAGTTAAAAAATTATAAAGTTGAAGTTACTTCTAAGTTTATAAATGAAATTAGAATTTAATCTTTTTGTTATATTGGTTTAGTCAGTTTAATTGCTCTGAGCAAAGAAAATAAAATTTTCCTGACTGGAAAATAAGAAACACTGCCTTAACAGATTCTTTAATGAGTTAACATAATAATAGGTTACTAACAGTTATGAGCAGATCAGCCCTTTTGGGAAATTACCACTGTGTACGGTTTGTGGCGATGTCTCTAAATTGAAATGTGCCATCACCTGTTTAGATACCATTTAATTTATAAGTCTCATACATTTCGTAATAAGGGTGTGATGAAAATACTAATTCACTATGTCTTGCACTGTGCTATATTCTATTTAGGAGAAGAAATTATAGCCTATAAGCCACCAGGATTTAGTCTGATGTATCATCTTCTGAATGAGTCACCAATGTTGGAGCTCGCTCTTAGTTTACTGGAAGAAGGTGTTAAGCAGCTTGATACTTATGCCCCTTTTCCTGGTACGTGCCTGAACGTCTTCATGTCCTGAAAACAGTTCTGATATTTTCATCTTTTGTAAACTGAGTTTGAAATAGATTATCTGTGAAGTTCCTTTTCACTTTGTATATCTTTTATCTTTTGTAAACTGGGTTTGAGTAGATGATCTGTGAAGTTCCTTTTCACTTAGTGTAAGATTCTTTGTATGTGCAGTGGTGTTTTTAGTGTGTCAAGCAATGAAAGTACATTAACAGTATAAGCAAAGTACAGAGACTCTCACTGTAACTGTTTCATTGCAGCGTCTTTTATAGGTAATGATAATGATCTTTCTTTCACTTACATCTTTAACATGCCTAAATTTAAATCTAAAGTACTTTGTTTTGTTGTCCATATATAGTATTTTTGAAAGCACTTACTATAGTGCTTGTACATAGTGCTCAATATATTTAGTTTAACATCAAAGTACTACTAATAATTATCATTTATTGAGTGCTCAGTATGCATTTGGCATTTTTAAAAACATATATTAACATATGTAATCTGTATAAAAGCCATATGTGGTAAATGCTACTATATTTTAACCAATAAGGAAATTATTGCATGAAATCGTTTCACATCTTCTCCATTTCAGGGCTGTGATTTGAATCTAGGCAGTTTGGCTTCAGAGCCCATGTATTTTCATTTGAATTAAATACAATTTAATTGTAAGTTAAATTGGGATTTTAGTTGGTCCTTGTTTATATTTTTGGTTTCTTTATTTCCCAAACATTCCACAGTGAATATGTGCTACTCTAAATTAGTTTGTCAGCCTTGGCACCACTGACATTTTGGGCCCAATAATTGTTTGTTGTGGGGGTTGTCCTGTAGGTTTTGGGCCTTTATGCACTGCAGCACTTCTCCAGTTGTGACAGCCAAAACTGTCTCCAGACATTGCCAAATGCCCTCTGGGGCCAAAATCACCTCCATCTGAGAACCATTGCTATAAATAATCAGGGAGAATACACAGGAAAAATAACTGAGAAGCCATTGCATAAAAGTAATCTGAGTCACAAAAAATGACCATGACTTGCAGGAGTGAGCAGTTCTGTGAAATTGCTGCTGAAAGTTTGAAAACTTGAGGACTGAATGTAGATCTTGTCCTTTATCTTGTTTTCCTAAGAATTGGCTAAGAGTTCCTAAGATTCATTTAGAACTTTCTAACTTCAGTTTTTGGTTTATAGGGAAGAAACATTTGGAGAAAGCAGTACAGCATTGTCTTGCACTTCTCAATCTTACTCTGCAAAAGGAAAATCTCTTTATGGATCTTCTAAGAGAGAGTCAACTGGCTCTAATAGTCTCACCTTTAGAACAGCTATTGCAGGGAATCAATCCCAGAACGAAGAAGGCTGATAATGTGGTGAATATTGCCAGGTTAGTTGCATTTGTAGACAAAAAAACGATGAAATGAATCAGATGGGCATTTTGGGTCTGATTTCCAAATCTGGTTGAATCCCTAAAGCCTCCCTTCTCACCTGCTACCCCCTCACTTTGTTCTCATCTTCTCGAGGTCCTCTGGTTTTAATTACTCAGAACCTTACACTTTCTTTTTCTTCTTCCTAATTTATTCTATGTCCTAAACATTTGTAAATATAAAATGATATAATCTTAATATTGTTTATCTTCTGTGGGAAATTGGATGTTTGGAGGATAAGGCTGGGGAGCTAACTTTTCACTGTATATATCCTACCTTCTGTTAGTTTGCTGGAATTGTTTGGTTTTCCCTGACTTGTAGAAACGTCACCCTGATTGCTGCCTTCAGCTTCACGTGGCATTCTCCCTGTGTGTGTATCTGTGTTCATCCATATTTCCCCTTTCTAAGGACACCAGTCACTGGATTAGAACCCTCCGTAATTTGACTGACTACATCTCCAACTACACTATTTCCAAATAAGGTCACTGGATTTTGCTTTGAAGATAGGGATTTTGGAGGAGCACAATTCAACCTGTAACAGGCTACATCTAGTTAGAAGGGGAAACCTTTTTCTGATTTATACAAAAGTGCTGTGTGGGTAGAAGTCTTAGTTCTGTCTGTTCTTTATTGAGAAGAATGAGAAGCTCATCACATTGTACCTCAAATGTTTTCTTGTTTTAAAGGTACTTATATCATGGCAATACTAATGCGGAACTGGCCTTTGAAAGTGCCAAGATCCTCTGCTGTATCTCTTGTAACTCCAATATTCAGATAAAATTGGTTGGCGATTTCACGCATGACCAGGTAACTGATTTTTGTTGTTGTTAATTTTTGGTACGTTCTGAATACATATGGAAGTCACAGTGTTTATGAAGGAATCTTACTCCTGTCTGTGGAAAAGTTCTCTGAGTGTAAGTATGTTTATTGTAGGATGAGTAGAAAACCTACCCATGTACTGGGGTGTGATTGTATTTGAAGATAATATCATTCACTTAATACTACATATACACAAGTATATGATTATACTGTATATACTATACCTATAGTAAGTGTAAGGACTGATGAGACTTGATCCTCTAAGCACACTGAAGCAGTGAGGTTTGTAAGTACAGCTTCTGTTTGGTTCTTTTGCATCCTTTGTTTCACCCTCTGTCCTTTGCCTGTGTTCTGAGTGAGCCTCTGCAATTCTGAATGTGTCCCAAACTGTTGTGAGTGTTCTACTTCTGTGGCTTTCTAGTGATCTACATTTATGTTTTTATACTGCACTGTAGAGAGTTTTTAGATGTTATTCTCATCGATAGAATTTATAATTTATAATCCAATCTTTTTGCGTTGATTAAGTTACAAATAGAGGATCTGCTATTTGTTGTCCTCTTTATAGACATTTATTCTGTTGTGTCTTTATGTTGGAATTCACTGCTTTAGCTAGTTGAAGAATTTTATTCTGTACTCCATAGTGTTTTGAAAGAGACTCCTTCATTTTGTGTGTAACTGTCCCTCATACTGTAGGACTCCTATCATCCCTGGCCTCCTGCCACTATCTGTCAGTAGTAACCTCTAGTTGTGTCAACTCAGAATGCCCCTGCACAGTTCTGAGTGTCCTATGGAGTGGCAGTACCATCTTGGTTGAGAATCACTGTTTGTAGTAAAATAGAGATGTCTAATCTGGTTTTTGGATGAGGTTCATGAAAACCAGGTGGTAGGGGATGTTGTAGATGAAGATGTTCAGTTCATTTGCATTTGTGTATGTATTACCAATTTTAACATCCTGCTACATTTCCTAGGGAGATTGAATATAATCTCTCAGCTCAGAAAATAAAACTGGTGATAAGTAACACATTTCTGAAGAGAGAAGATAAGAATTTATATTTTAGTTCAGAACCCATAGCATCAAGTATATAATGAAGAGGTTATGAAAGAGCAATTTTCTAATGATATTTTTTTTTAAATCTAGTTTGATTCATTGGGAGAGAGAATAAGGCAATCAATATTTTAAATGTTTTAAACCAATAAAGTTAAAAGTTTTGTTTGTTTCTATAGAGATTTAATGGCAGTTTAATGAACTGAGTTTTTATGAATTAAAAATGCAGCAAAAACCTAAGTACTTGAAACAGATTTTGCCTTTTTTTATATCATATTTATCACAGTTTCTCCAATATTTAGAAAATTTTTATAATTTCTGTCATTTCTTAAATCTTTATATGACTTCAGAGTGTAAGTCAGAAGCTGATGGCTGGATTTGTGGAGTGTTTGGATAGTGAAGATACAGAAGAATTTGTACGTCTAGAAGAGGGTATGTTATGTCTTAGATTAATGTACTTTTTTAAGTTTATATAAACAATATAAAGAAAACTGGCAACTGTCTAGTGGTGATGTAAGAGAAATTTGAAAATTTGCTAGCATAAATGTATAAGGCTTTTGGGAAATTGTTAAGTCTGAACTCAACATAATGGCTAATCAGGTAACCTGAAACTAAAGAACATATGGAGCTTTGTAATACAAGTTTTATAATTTTTAAACTTGATTTACATTAAGTTTTTATTGTTCTGTAATTTCGTGATTTCTGCATTAAGGATCAGAACTTGAAAAGAAATTAGCTAGAATCCATCAGGAAACAAGAATCCACATCTTGAATCTTCTCATCACTTCTCTGGATCGCAATCCACCCAATCTTGCTCTCTACTTACTGGGCTTTGAATTGAAGAAACCTGTCAGTACCACAAACCTACAAGATCCAGGTATAGCCATGAGATAGTAGGCATTTTTTCCTTTTCATGTTTATGTAGCTAAATGTTCCTTATTGAATTCTGGGCTTATGGGACAGTTCACTAGAAGAAATAATGTGTGAAAGGTAATGTGATGGGTCAATTTTTAGGATTTTAGATCAAGTCCGGACAAACTAAGCCTTAGAAAATTAATTTTACTACTTCTCTGTATCAGTATTTGAAAGTGTGTTTACAGTAGAGCATATGTTTACAGAATTTAACTTTTGTAAAGATATTTTAAGGTTTTCAATGCAGAAATTTTAAAAGAGAAGTTGAATTTCCTTTTGGTTTCATGTAGGAGTGTTAGGTTGTCCTCGGACGTGTCTCCATGCCATTTTAAACATCTTGGAGAAAGGAACTAAAGGAAGAACATGCCCGGTGGCAGTGAGAGAATCTCCTCAGCTGGCTGAGCTGTGTTACCAGGTATACGGAAGGCTCTCCTCTATAGCACATAATAGAAGCAGCTGAACTGGATGCTTGAATACATCACAGATAGGAAAGTTTAACAATTGGAATGAGTTCATTTGGTAGTTTGGCCAGTCTTTCTTTTATAAAATCCATAAAGCACAGCCCCGAGATCCTGTAGATCTATGCCTCCTTTGGGCTGATCACTGGAAAAATGAAGGCAGTTGAATTTGTGAGATGGTTTTTGACCACATAGTGTAGAAACTTTCCAATGATTTTGGTTTCAAGTTGCTTCTTTTTGGTGAAGAGAACAGTGGATTTGGTCCGAAGACCTCTGGTTCCCATCTCTGTCCTTTAACTAACGTACTCAATTTAGACATGCTTGAGTTTTTAATCTGTGAAGTGGGCCATTGTGAGACATCAGTGGCAGTATAAGCATGAAAGTGAAAGCACGTTTTAAGGACCATGTAAATTATGGAGCCTAATAGCTAGGTGTAAGGTGGTAGAAAGACAAATTAGTGTAAAGTTTAAACTATAATGAGAACTTTTGCTTTACTTGTATTTATTTTTGTTTTATTCTTATGTTTTTCCAGTTTTATTGATTCTATAAGTATTTCAAGAACTAGGCTTTATAAGACATGACTCATTTTTCAACTTAAGTAGCACTGATTTGCATTTTCATATAAGAAATGCATCATTAATTCTAGTGACATGGGGATTTTTCTTTGTTATTCTCTTCTTTTCCTTTTTATAAATCTTCACTATTTCTTCTGGCCTCTGGCTTTCCAAACACTGTCCTTCACTAAAGTACTACAGCTAGGTCTCCCTTTGAATCAAAATGAATTCTGCTTTAATGGGGGACATGCTTGATGACATGTTTGGGTAAAAACAATTGATAAACATAATTGTCTAGGCTAAAGGAGTTAGGCAAGTGAAATAAGTGAATGAAGACAGATTTAAGACAGAATGGTGGGGAGAAGGAGCAAGAGGGGAACCTGACAGACCGGAAGAGAGCATATGCCCTGCTACTCAGCCCCTGCTAAATTTTACCATTCATAATGTGGGTCCTGGTTTGCCACCCTCTCTGATTTCTACAACGCTGTACTGGCCGAACAAAACCTATCTATACTAGCAGTCTGCCTGTTTAATACATATGCTCTGTGACTTTGCTGCTCAGAATGTCCAGCATCCTCAGTACCACCTGGGAGCTTGTTACTGCAGAAGCTCAGGCCCCATTCCAGACCTGCTGAGTCAGAATCTGCATTTGAACAAGAAGCACTGTTTCATTTTTAATGAAAATGCTTCCTTCACCTATACGTTTCTACTTCACTCTGCTTCATAAAAAAGTTCAAACCTCTAAAAAGAGCTTATTAGTTTAAATAAATCTGATTTAGCAAAGGGAAAAAATGTGGGGTTATTGGTCCGTCATCCAGAAAGCAATTCAAGGCCTGGGTGAAGTTAAACCTGAGTCGGCACCCTTGCTCTCTTCTCTTTTTAAGGGTAGTTCTTTTTCCCGTAGTCTTGAGAGCTAGAAAGGACTGGGCACACCCGTGGAACTGGCTTGTAGTGCTTTGGGAACTCAGTATGTGTGTCCTTCTCTAACAGGTTTACCTCCCATATCTTTGAGCATCTGTTCTAACTTGTTAACTAGCCATTTAATACAAATAACTGATTTTTGTTTTATTTTGAGAAGTTCAGTATTAGTTTATCTATTTTTTATTTGTTTATAGAGTACCAAAAACAATGTCAAAGCTGTTTGAAAGACAGGCATACATCTGTAGCAGAACTATTTAAACTTTACTTTGTGTTCCCTTCTCTTTCCTTGTGTGTACATATTGTTTATTTACTTATACACAGCAAACATACAGTTTTGTGTCGTTTTTTTCCTTCTCTGTGTGTAAACTTTTATGCCGCCATGATGTATATTACATTTAGGTTGTTTCCAGATTTTCACTCTGCTGTAGCAAACATCTTTCATTACATTTTGTAGTTTATGTTTTAGGTATGACGGATTGTCATCACTCATTTTACAAATTCATAATGAACACAGAATTGTGAATATTGAACTATTGGCTTCTAGGAAAAACATAAGTCAGAAATCCTGTAAGCCTCTGGTGCCAGCATTTCAATCAGCTCATGATTACATCACTTTTGTATGTGTTTCTGTTCAAAGACACTTAAGATATATCATTGATTTGTTAGTATTGACTTCATGGCCAACAGCACTATGGCGCATGCCTGAACGAAGTTTATCTAACCGTATTTTTGTAAGGCGCATCATAGCTTTCTTGCACTTAAGAACACTACGCAGACCTTCAGCACTGTTAGGAGGCCATTTTAAACAGCAAAATCACTGACAATGTGAAGTATGGAAAATGGGTCACTAAATAGATTGCAAAAAGGACACCTTTTTCAGTGTGAGAACTGAAATGAGGGCTGAGTGGTGCTTTGTTCAGCCTCAGCTGAGAGTGTGTCAGTCGCCTCACATTTTCTGCTGCTCTGTGCCTTTTCATGAGTGACCACAAAAGCACGTGTGCATTGATTTGGAAGTTACAAATTTGTCATGCAGGTGAATTTGCAAATATGAACTCTACAGATAATTAGGACAGACTTGGGTCAAAGGGTATGAATAGCTTTACGGCTTCAGATTTTAATTCGCAAGTAATTGTAACAATTATAGTAGGTATTAAAAGGTACCAATAATATATGAATCTAAAGTGCCTGATATTTGGAAAGTATTTACTAAATATTTATAAATTGAATCACTCATGAAGGAAAGTTTTCATTACCATCTCCAAATACTGAGATTGTGTTTTTTTTTTTATTAAGGTATCATTGATATACACTCTTACAAAGGTTTCACAAGAAAAACAATGTGGTTGCTACATTCACCCATATTATCAAGTCTCCCCCTATATCCCATTGCAGTCACTGTTCATCAGTATATTAAGATGCCAAAGAGTCACTATTTGTCTTCTCTGTGCTACACTGTCTTCCCCGTGACTCCCTCCACACCATGTGAACTAATCATAATACCCCTCAATCCCCTTCTCCCTCTTCTCCCCACCCACCCTCCCCCACCCCTCCCCTTTGGTAACTGTTAGTCCCTTCTTGGAGTCTGCTGCTATTTTGTTCCTTCAGTTTTGCTTCATTGTTATATTACATAAATGAGGGAAATCATTTGGTATTTGTCTTTCTCTGCCTGACTTATTTCACTGAGCATAATACCCTCCAGCTCCATCCATGTTGTTGCAAATAGTAGGATTTGTTTCTTTCATATGGCTGAATAGTATTCCATTGTGTATATGTACCACATCTTCTTTATCCATTCACTGAAATTGCTTTTAATAACTAAAGTTAGCTGATGTACATTAATGGGCCTGTCTTCTTATTTCCTTAATTATTTACTGTTACTGAAGAGGTTGGACATTTTTCTCTGATTGTGGGCTATTTTTATTTTTCCTCCTGTGAATTTTTTTTTGCCATTTTTATCTGTTTGGATCTTTATGATAGTCATATACCTAATGGAGATCTCTGTATATATATTATAGCTATTCACTTTTTCTTACATTTGATATAAAAGCTTTTATCCCTAGTTCTATTATTTCCTCTTAAAGTTTTATTTAGAGTTTATATCATTTAGTTGAATCTGTATAATTTAGGTTTTTTGCAATTTTTCAAATGTTTCAGTCCTGGTAAATTTATCTTTCTGAGGTTGAGATAAGACAACTATGGTTTTCAGAAGCTACTTCTGAGTAATTTGCTAGTAATAATAGTTAAAATACTAAAACCTATTAACTACATGTATACATACTAATTATTTCAGGGGATTTCGAGATTAGTCCTATAATGTGGGGAGCACTATCAATTGTATTCCAATCTATTTTCTTGAGTTAGGGTTCCCAGGACTACTTACAACTTGGAGCTTCTGTTTTATACATGTATTTATCTATTTTGCTTGAGTTGTTGGTGGGACTTAGTTTCCACTTAGTAAATATAAGTTCATCTTTTATCTTAAAATGTGTAGCACAGAAAAAATGATTTGGGGATTTTTTTAAATTTTATTTTAATTCTTTAGGTGATATATCAGTTATGTGCATGCTCTGATACATCTGGTCCTACTATGAGGTACTTGAGAACCAGCCAGGATTTCTTATTTTCTCAGTTGCAACATTTACCTTTTTCTAACAAAGGTAGGACATTATTTCCCCTTATTATTTATTATAACACATTTTGTAAAGCCGGTGTTGAGTGATTTTATTTCTATAACCTTGGGTGGCAGTTAAATAGTGTTTGTGAAATTCTGTTTTCATTTTGTTATGCTGCTCTTTTGTTACTTTGAGTTGCTCTTGTAAGTTATTCTGGAGAAGCCTGATGTTCTAGTTGCAAGCATAAAAATCATATAAAAATAGCCTGTCAAGAATGGAATTTGATATTTCACTACCAAATACAATTTTTAAAAGTATGTTGAAGGGGTGAGAAAATGTTTATGTAAGAAAATCCCAGAGATTTAGATTTTTGAAAATTGCTTTATAAAAATCTGTTTTACTTTTGTTCCTTTTATATATGTTGAAACCAGTTCAAGTCTTGAAATAAAATATTGGAAACTAATTATGGTGTAAACTCTGTAACTTAGCTTATTGAGCTGACCAACTTGGTTATCCCAGACTAGCTATGTTTTATAGGATTCTGCTTAGATAATTTTCTTTTGGATCAATTTTTAACAATTTTCTGAATTCATATTATATCCAGACAGTGGTGGTCTATAATTTTTTAAAAGTTTGTTTTATATCATTTTTATGTCTTGGGAAATCTAAACTCACAGATTTTGTAATAAATTCCATTACTAGTAATTATCATGTTCTAATTTACTATCTAGAGGGATGCTGTGAGAGGCGCCTGGGGATTATCTAATGCAGAAATTTTTTTCCTTCATAATTACTGTGTCTTATTTGTAGTCCTAAGATTTTATTTATGTAACAAACTTTTTTTAAAAAAACCTCTTTTATACCCAGTTAGAAAGGAAAGTTAATATCTTGCCCATTATGGTATCTCTTTTTCAAAAATTAATCTGGCCTTGCCCATGTAGTAGTAGCAATAGTAGTATTTGGTGTATTTTATATTTGTACTGTCACAATTTAGGACTTCAAAGCCAGGCATATTAAAATAATACTGAGTTATAAACTTGTATAAGTGATTCCCAAGCATTCAGCTCCTGTTCCATCACGTCCTGGAGGAACTTGGTGTGCTTGGTGAAGTGACTGCCGTAGCTGTGCCTCAGCTTGCTCACGTTTTCTGTCCTTTTTTGAGGCCCACGGCCAGGGGGGTAACATGGAGCCATGGCTGCTTCTCTTTAGTGGCTGCTGCAGAGGAAGGCCCAACCCTCATTAGATGTGAAACCAAATGTCATTGATTATCTTAAGATGCATCATAAAAGTTCACAATTTAAATTTATTTTCATTTTTATTTTATGAAATAAAACTCAAACTGATAGTTTTTGTTTCTACAAGCTGTATATTTGACAGTTACTTGAGGTTTTATGTTTTTTTTTAAGTATTAAGTTCTGTATTAACATCAAACTGTGACAGACTCAGAATTCTGTAGATGTGTGAGAAATTATCCTGGTAATGGAAACTTGATTCTCTTTTGTTCTTCATTTGTTTTGCTCATCTCTTATAGACATAGGCTAGCTTATTTTTCCTCTCTTAGCATCTGTTTTTTTATTTTAGTTTGCAGAATAATAAGGTTCTCAAGTTTCCTAAATTATTAACTATGTTACATAGGAAAATACCTGATGAGTTATGGAATTTAGGTCTGTCCTGATCTTGTTATTACTGAAAGAGTCAAAATTTATGTATTTAACTTCCAGAATATGAAATATCTGTGCTGAACCAAATGTCATGGTTGTTGAAAACTGCTTCTATAGAACTAAGGGTAACTTCTCTGAATCGTCAACGGTCACATACTCAGAGGCTCCTACACCTCTTATTGGATGACATGCCAGTGAAACCATACACAGGTGAACATGTGAATGTTGGCATTTATTATATTGTGCTGCTCACTGGTCTGTATAAATGCAAGCATAAATCTGACTCTTGTGCTTGATATGTGATTATAGGCCAAAGTTTTTCTGCCTTTAGATTTTTCTTTTTTAAAATATGAAGTTTAAAAATCATCCCATAATTGTCATTTTATTGTTTTTTGAAGCATCCACATTTTGCTATATTCACATACACAAATACACAGTGGAGTTTGTCACACTGAACCAGCATGACCTAAGATATTTTAATATGTATTATACATACAAATAGAAGCATAAGCTTTTCTAATTACCTTATTGGCACGATGCCTCTTTTGGAGTTGTAATGTTCCTCTTTACAATTGTGAAGTGGATCCCATAGGTACAGAAAGAATTAGATGAATGTTGTTGCTAAGTCCTCATCATCTTTGCATTTTAATTATCTACTTGCAGAGGGCCCTTTGACCTAGAAACAATGACCTAGGAAAAAAAAATTTTACGTTTAGTATTTCCTGATAAACTTTATGAGTATGTTATTCTGATTGTGATCTATTAATATTGATGCCCTAGCAGAAGGTGAAGGAGGAATAGAAGATGAAAATAGGTCTGTCTCTGGGTTCCTTCACTTTGACACTGCTACGAAAGGTAAAACCCTTTGAATTTGTAGTAAGTTTATACATACTTATTAAATTTTAATTTAATCTCTTAATTTAATTTTATCTCTTACAGTTTTAAGAGATTATTATTCTTGTATCTTCAAATTCTGAACTGGTATTCAGAAAATAATATATAGAGGATTATTTGTCAGCTCAAAACATTTTTTTTTATAATTAGGTTGGTAGGATGGGGAAAACATTTTTGAAAATGGGTGTATCAGGAATAAAATCAGGTTTAGATTTCAACACAGTCTTCAGTTTCTAGACTAACACTCTTCCTGAACATAGCATTGTCTTTGAGCGTGAGTTACGATGGTTTGCTTTTCTCCTTCATGGCCCAAGTGAAACTGAACTATGTTCTAACATTTCTAGTACGCCGAAAAATTCTAAGTATACTGGACTCGATTGACTTTAGTCAGGAGATCCCTGAGCCTTTGCAGTTGGATTTCTTTGATCGGGCCCAGATTGAGCAAGTGATTGCTAACTGTGAACACAAGAATTTACGGGGACAGACAGTCTGCAATGTGAAGGTGAGGATTGCTCTAAAGTGTGTGTATTATCAAGTGGTTGAAACTTTTTGGGTTGTCAGGCAAAATATACAACCATACAGCTGTTGTTGTTTTTTCTTTTTTTTGCTGTTATTAATATACAATTACATGAGCAACATTATGGTTACGAGACTCCCCCTATTATCAAGTCCCCACCACATACCCCATTGCAGTCACTGTCCATCAACGTAGAAGGATGTTATAGAATCACTACTTGTCTTCTCTGTGTTATACTACCTTCCCCGTATCCCCCACCGCACCCCACACCTGCTACATTATGTGTGCTAATTGTAATGGCCCGTTTTCCCCCTTATCCCTCCCTTCCCATCCATCTTCCCCAGTCCCTTTCTGTTGGTAACTGTTAGTCCATTCTTGGGTTCTGTGAGTCTGCTGCTGTTTTGTTCCTTCAGTTTTTTCTTTGTTCTTATACTCCACGTATGAGTGAAATCATTTGGTACTTGTCTTTCTCCGCCTGGCTTATTTCACTGAGCATAATACCCTCTAGCTCCATCCATGTTGTTGCAAATGGTAGGATTTGTTTTCTTCTTATGGCTGAATAATATTCCATTGTATATATGTACCACCTCTTCTTTATCCATTCATCCACTGCTGGACAGTTAACATTGCTTCCATTTCTTGGCTATAGTAAATAGTGCTGTGATAAACATAGGGGTGCATATATCTTTTTCAAAATAGGCTGCTGCATTCTTAGGGTAAATTCCTAGGAGTGGAATTCCTGGGTCAAATGATATTTCTATTTTGAGTTTTTTGAGGAACCTCCATACTGCTTTCCACAATGGTTGAACTGATTTACATTCCCACCAACAGTGTAGGAGGGTTCCCCTTTCTCCACACCCTCGCCGACATTTCTTGTTGTTTGTGTTTTGGATGGTGGCCATCCTTACTGGTGTGAGGTGATACCTCATTGTGGTTTTAATTTGCATTTCTCTGATGATTAGCGATGTGGAGCATCTTTTCATGTGCCTGTTGGCCATCTGAATTTCTTCTTTGGAGAAGTGTCTGTTCAGTTCCTCTGCCCATTTTTTAATTGGCTTATTTGCTTTTGGTTTGTTGAGGTGTGTGAGCTCTTTATATAATTTGGATGTCAACCCCTTATCGGATATGTCATTTATGAATATACTCTCCCATACTGTAGGAAGTCTCTTTGTTCTACTGATGGTATCCCTTGCTGTACAGAAGCTTTTTAGTTTGATTTAGTCCCATTCATTCATTTTTGCTTTTGTTTCCCTTGCCCGGGGAGACATATTCATGAAGAAGTTGCTCATGTTTATGTCCAAGAGATTTTTGCCTATATTTTTTTCTAAGAGTTTTATGGTTTCATAACTTATATTCAGGTGTTTGATCCATTTTGAGTTTACTTTTGTGTATGGGGTTAGACAGTAATCCAGTTTGATTCTCCTACATGTAGCTGTCCGGTTTTGCCAACAACAGCTGTTGAAGAGGCTATTATTTCCCCTTTGTATATCCATGGCTCCTTTATCGTTTATTAATTGACCATATATGCTTGGGTTTATATCTGGGTTGTCTGTTCTGTTCCACTGGTCTGTGAGTCTATTCTTGTGCCAGTACCAAATTGTCTTGATTACTGTAGCTTTGTAGTAGAGCTTGAAGTCAGGGAGCGTAATCCCCCATGCTTTATTCTTCCCTCTCAGGATAGCTTTGGCTATTCGGGGTCTCTTGTGATTCCATATGAATTTTAGAACTATTTGCTCTAGTTCATTGAAGAATGCTGTTGGTAATTTGATAGGGATTGCATTGAATCTGTAGATTGCTTTAGGCAGGATGGCCATTTTGACAATATTAATTCTTTCTAGCCAAGAGCATGGGATGAATTTCCATTTATTAGTGTCCTCTTTAATTTCTCTTAAGAGTGTCATGTAGTTTTCAGGGTATAGGTCTTTCACATTCTTGGTTAGGTTTTTCCTAGGTATTTTATTCTTTTTGATGCAATTGTGAATAGAATTGTTTTCCTGATTTCTCGTTCTGCTAGTTCATCGTTAGTGTATAGGAATGAAACAGATTTCTGTGTATTAATTTTGTATCCTGCAACTTTGCTGAATTCAGATATTAGATCTAATAGTTTTGGAAGGGAGTCTTTAAGTTTTTTTATCTACAATATCATGTCATCTGCAAACAAGGACAGTTTGAGTTCTTCCTTGCCGATCTGGATGCCTTTTATTTCTTTGTGTTGTCTGATTGTTGAGGCTAGGACCTCCAGTACTATATTGAATAAAAGTGGGGAGAGTGGGCATCCTTGTCTTGTTCCTGATCTTAAAGGAAAAGCTTTCAGCTTCTTGCTGTTAAGTATAATGTTGGCTGTGGGTTTGTCTGTATGGCCTTTATGATGTTGAGGTACTTGCCCTCTATACCCATTTTGTTGAGAGTTTTTATCGTGAATGGATGTTGAATTTTGTCGAATGCTGAAATTTTTCACCATCTTTGGAGATGATCATGTGGTTTTTTTCCTTAGTGAATGATGTTGATGGATTTTCGAATGTTTTACCATCCTTGCATCCCTGGGATGGATCCCACTTGATCATGATGGATGATCTTTTTGATGTATTTTTGAATTCAGTTTGCTAATATTTTGTTGAGTATTCTTGCATCTGTGTTTCATCAGGGATATCGGTCTGTAATTTTCTTTTTTGTGGTGTCTTTGCCTGGTATTGGTATTAGAGTGATGTTGGCCTCGTAGAATGAGTTTGTGAGTATTCCCTCCTCTTCTACTTTTTGGAAAACTTTAAGGAGGGTGGGTATTAGCTCTTCACTAAATGTTTGATAAAATTCAGCAGTGAAAACATCTGGTCCAGGAGTTTTGTTCTTAGGTAGTTTTTTGATTACCCATTCAATTTCTTTGCTGGTAATTGGTCTATTCAGATTTTCTGTTTCTTCCTGGGTCAGCCTTGGAAGGTTGTATTTTTCCAGAAAGTTGTCCATTTCTTCTAGGTTATCCAGTTTGTTAGCATATAATTTTTCATAGTATTCTCTCATAATTGTTTGTATTTCTGTGGTATCTGTAGTGATTTTTCCTTTTTCATTTCTGATTCTCTTTATGTGTGCAGACTCCTTTTTTCCTTGATAAGTCTGGCTAGGGGTTTATCTATTTTGTTTATTTTCTCAAAGAACCAGCTCCTGCTTTTATTGATTCTTTCTATTGTTTTTCTCTTCTCAATTTTATTTATTTCTGCTTTAATCTTTATTATGTCCCTCCTTCTGTTGACTTTGGGCCTCATTTGTTCTTCCTTTTCTATATTCATTAATTGTGAGTTTACACTGTTCCTTTGGGATTGTTCTTTCCTGAGGTGGGCCTGTATTGCAATATATTTCCCTCTTTGCACAGTTTCTCTGCATCCCACAGATTTTGTGGTGTTGAATTATTGTTGTCATTTGTCTCCATATATTCCTTGATCTCTGTTTTAATTTGGTCATTGATCCATTGATTATTTAGGAGCATGTTATTAAGCCTCCATGTGTTTGTGGGCTTTTTCATTTTCTTTGTGTAATTTATTTCTAGTTTCATACCTTTGTGATCTGAGAAGCTGGTTGGTACAGTTTCAATCTTTTTGAATTTACTCAGGATCTTTTAGTGGCCTAATATATGATCTGTTCTTGAAAATGCTCCATGTGCACTTGAGAAGAATGTGTATCCTGTTGCTTTTGGATAGAGTGTTCTGTAGGTGTCCGTTAGGTCCATCTGTTCTAATATGTTTTTCAGTGCCTCTGTCTCTTTACTTATTTTTTGTCTGGTTGATCTGTCCTTTGGAGTGAGTGGTGTGTTGAAGTCTACTAAAATGAATGTACTGCATTCTATTTCCCCCTTTAATTCTGTTAGTATTTGTCTCACATATGTAGGTGATCCTGTATTGGGTGCATAGATGTTTATAATAGTTATATCCTCTTGTTGGACTGACCCTTTTACCATTATGTAATGTCCTTCTTTGTCTCTTGTGACTTTCTTTGTTTTGAAGTTTATTTTGTCTGATACAAGTACTGCAACTCCTGCTTTTTTCTCCCTCTTAGTTGCATGAAATATCTTTTTCCATCCCTTTACTTTCAGTTTGTGTATGTCTTTGGGTTTGAAGTGAGTCTCTTGTAGGCAGCATATAGATGGGTCTTGTTTTTTTATCCATTCAGTAACTGTCTCTTTCGATTGGTACATTCAGACCATTTACATTTAGTGTGATTATCGATAGATATGTACTTATTGCCATTGCAGGCTTTAGATTTGTGTTTACCAAAGGTTCAAGGGCAATTCCCTTACTATCTAACAGTCTAATTTAACTTATTTTGTATACTATTACAAACTCAACCTAAACGTTCTTTTTATTTTTTCTTCCTTTCTCTTCCCCTCCATTCTTTGTACGTTATGAATCATATTCTGTACTCTTTGTGTTCCCTTGAATGACTTGTATTTAACCTTAGGAATACTTCCATCTATAGGAGTCCCTCCATAATGCCCTGTAGAGGTGGTTTGTGGGAGGTAAATTATCTCAGCTTTTGCTTGACTGGGAATTATTTAATCCCTACTTCAAATTTAAATGATAACCTTGCTGGGTAGAGTATTCTTGGTTCAAGGCCCTTCTGCTTCATTGCATTAAAAATATCATGCCACTCTCTTCTGGCCTGTAAGGTTTCTGTTGAGAAGTCTGATGATAGCCTGATGGGCTTTCCCTTGTATGTGATCTTATTTCTCCCTCTGGCTGCTTTTAATAATCTGTCCTTATCCTTGATCTTTGCCATTTTAATTACTATATGTCTTGATGTTGTCTTCCTTGGGTCCCTTGTGTTGGGAAATCTGTGTACCTCCATGGCCTGAGAGACTATCTCTTTCCCCAGATTGGGGAAGTTTTCAGCAATTACCTCCTCAATGACACTCTCTATCCCTTTTTCTCTCTCTTCTTCTTCTGGTACCCCTATAATGCAAATATTGCTCTGTTTGGATTGGTCACACAGTTCTCTCAATATTCTTTCATTCTTAGAGATCCTTTTTTCTTTCTCTGCCTCAGGTTCTTTGTATTCCTCTTCTCTAATTTCTATTCCATTTAGTGTCTCTTCTACTACATCTAATCTGTTTTTAAATCCCTCCATTGTATGTTGCATTTAAGATATGGTATTTCTTTATGATTGAATCTCCATCTTAAATTCGTTCCTGAGGTCTTGAATATTTTTCTGTACCTCCATAAGCATGTTTATAATTTTTATTTTGAACTCTCTTTCTGGAAGATTTGTGAGCTTGGTTTCATTTGACCCTCTCTCTGGGGTTTGTGAGATTTTGGTCTGAACCATGTTCTTTTGATGTTTCATATTTCTGTGTGGTGCCCACTAGTGTGCAGAAACTCCTGTCACTGGAGCTGCTCAGCCCCTAGAGTGATGTTAAGGGACATAGGAGAGCGCAGTGGTGCCTGGGTGGAGGAAAGATCTGTTTCCTGCTTCCCATCTGCGGTGCCATTCTCCAGTGTCAGAGGCAGTGGGCCAAGCACACATGGGTAATCTTCTGTGCTTTGCGACTAGCTGTTGTAGGCGGGGCCTCCCTCTGGCTGGCCTGACTCCTGTGCAGTGACTGCAGGTTTGCAATCAGGTCCCTGCCAGCCAGTTCGAAGGCTAGGCAGGCTGTGTGTCACAGTGGGGGCCTCAGAGCTGAGTAGGCAGTCGGCGATGGAGCACCTGAAGCTCCTCAAAGTTCCCAACCAGCTGGGCAGAGCACGCCCAGGCAACCTTGTCCAGCTCTCCCTTGTACCGTACAGCAAACTCCGTGCAACCCCCCTCTTTAGCAGCCCTCTCACTGCTAGGAAGCCTCTCAGACTCCCTGCCTTTCCTCTGACACAGAGCGGCTGGGTGTTGATCCCCTCCTCCACAAACGGCCGGAATGTCAATTTCGCAAGCACTCCACCTATCCAAGCTCCCCAACCCCCAGGGCACCACACAATATAGGATTCTGCTCACAAAGCAGATGTCCCGGGCTAGGTGTCCAGCAGTTCTAGGGTTTCACCCCCTCCCGCGCTCCGTTTCTCTTCCTCCCGCCGGTGAGCTGGGGTGGGGAAGGACTTGGGTCCCGCTGGATTAAGGCTTTCATATGTTGCCCTGTTTGTTGAGGTCTGCTTTGTTGGTGAGGTCTGTATGTAGTCTGCTTCAGCCTTCTTTCTTGTTGCTCTCTGAAGGTTAGTTGTATTTATTAACTATATTTTTGTACTGTTTGTGGTTTTGGGAGGAGCTCTCCGTCTCACCTCTCACGCCGCCATCTTGAATTCCAGCTGTTCTTTTCTAATGCAGATATTGGTTTATTGGGCTGTGGTTTTCATTTTTCAAACAGCTGAGAGATAAAACTGTATAAACTCCACTAACTTTACCTCTTTAAAAAGTTCCCCATCTCCTTCCTCTTCACTGTTATGCCACCTGGCTATACTTACACTATGGTAAGTATATTTATTTAACTATGGTAAATGGTAATGCCTCACTTGTAGGTAGACAATATCCAGGGCATTGGCACTAATTTACCTGCCACAGAGACTCTTTGGTACTGCTTTCTGGAATGTGGGGGATGCCTACAAATTTTGACTAGAAACTGGACAGTGCCACTGTTAGATTATGTATAATGGTATCTGAAACCTCTCCCTCTGGGGCAGTTAATAGTAATTACTAGGGGTTACTCTATAGTGTCTGAAAGGGTCTCATTTTTCTCTCTTTTCCCACCTAACACAGCTTCTTCATAGGGTTCTTGTAGCCGAAGTAAATGCCCTTCAGGGTATGGCAGCCATAGGACAGAGACCTCTACTGATGGAGGTAAGTCCTGTTGAGTATACGTTCATTTTAACATTTTATCTACTTTTACAACTTGAATTGCCAGTTACAAGACAAAACAGTAAATTGACTTGTAGTTCATTAATTGGTAAACTATTCAAAAATTAAACCTTTTAACTTACATCTTTATAAACTGCGTTGAAGTTAATGCCTGGATGCCATAATATATAACATCTTTTCTGCTAGGCTAAAGATTTGCAACCTGTCTATATTGTGTGTTAGACTTCACTTGCTCCCTCTCAGTGAGGAATGAGAGAGTTATTTGTCATCACAAGTGGAGAGTTATGTGTAAGAAGTCAGTAGGGAAGACCCAAATACATGGCAACACAACTGGCTAGAGCAAAGAGAGAGGCAAAGAAATAAAAGACAAGGCCCAGAGCTATGCCACTGAACTTGTGTTTTAGGCAATTCTAGTGTTCTGGAGTAAGTATAAGTAGACAGTTGCAAGGAAAAAGAAGATGTGATTAAAACACTCATTCCACCCATACCGCCTCCACTCCTTATCATACACACACACACACACACACACACACACACACACACAGCCTTATATACTATTTTTCATAGCCATGTCCTCCATTATAACATTAAAAGTTATCTGCTGACTGGCATGCCCGTGGAAGGTTTCTAAACTATAGTATAAATGTTTTCAGCTTAACTGATGGTGTTAAAAATAGGGATCTGTTGGTAAGAGACATTATTTGCCTGTGTGTTAACCTTGCAATTCAATTTCTTTGGCTTTAGGAAATCAGTACCATACTTCAGTATGTGGTAGGAAGAAACAAATTGCTGCAGTGTCTTCATGCAAAATGGCATGTGCTGGAGTCATGGAGGCAGCTGGTAGAAATTATACTGACAGCTTGTCCTCAGGACCTCATTCAGGCAGAGGATCGACAACTGATTATTCGTGACATTTTACAGGATGTGCATGATAAGGTGACATACTTCCCCAAGTATTTTATACTGCTGAACAAATATTTACATGCCATTTAAACGTAGTTTACCACCCTCCTTTTCTTCCATTTTAGATTAGCAGTAGAGTTGTGCAATGCCGATATTAAAATAAGACTTTTCTTGAGAAAGGTATTAATTCTGTACAGTATTGTCTGTCAACCAGTGTGCATATCAGAATTATCTAGGGAGCTTTTTAAAAATACACATGGACAGATCTCATCCCAGACTTATTGAATAGTATACTGTAGTGGTAAAGCCATTTATAAATTTCGATTAAAAACCTATCTAGAGAATTCTGGTAGGAATCCCATCTAGTTAAGAACACACATTTACCCAACATCTTGTTTAAATTTTTCTCCGTATTTTAGCATTTCTTTTCTTTCAACAATACACTTCTACTGAAAAGAGTAACTGAAAAGCTAAGTGTACACAAAACATGTTAATGACTGTAGCTGAAAGCAGGGTTGTCACTCTGGTTTGTCTTTTTGCTTTAAGATACTGGACGATGAAGCAGCACAGGAGCTAATGCCGGTGGTAGCAGGTGCTGTGTTCACCCTGACTGCTCACTTGAGTCAAGCTGTTCGCACAGAGCAGAAGCAGCCCTTAGCTTTGTGTCCCGGAGAGGCCCATTACGCTTTCCTCTTTGATAGTTCTCTCACCCCGCCTCCTCCAACAGAGAACCCAGTGGTGGGTTTTGCTTCTATTGGAGATTCTTCACTTCACATCATATTGAAGAAACTGTTGGACTTCATTTTAAAGACAGGTTTTTTCATATAAATTTCCTTTGAATTAAAACTTCTGTATTTGTTTCAACTTTAGTTTGAAAAATGGGTTTTACTTTCTTTATATCTCTCTAGGTGGTGGATTCCAACGAGTGAGGACACACCTGTATGGCTCTCTGCTTTATTACTTACAGATTGCCCAGAGACCAGATGAACCAGATACCTTACAAGCAGGTAGAACTAGATAGATCTCTAATCTTTCCTGTTTTTAGAGATTGGTTACTTTAAATTTTAAGGAATCACTTTCCGAGAAAGATGGCAGCGTGAGAGATGAGACAGAGGCTTCCTCCTAAAACCGCATATAATATGAAAATATAATTAATACAACTACACCTGAAAGAGCAGCAGGAAAGAGGACTGCACCAGACTACATACACCTGGAGAAAAGAGCAGACCTCACGGAACAGCGTAATGTACCAGAGCTGTGGCCCGGCAGGACCCAAGCCCTTCCTCCCCCACCAGCTCACCTTCGGGAGGAAGAGAAATGGAGCAGGAAGGGAGTAGAGCCTGGGACTGCTGAATACCTAACTCCAGAGATCTACTCTGGGAGCAAAAACCTACATTTCATGGTGCTTGCATGGTACTCTCATGAGTAGGGGGTTGGAAAGCTAAGACAGACAACATACATGGAGAGACTGAAATTCCAGCCACTTGTGGACAGCATGGATACATATCCGACTGCTCTAAGACAAAAGGCGGGCAGTCTGAGAGACTTCCTAACAAGGAAGCCCTTAGGAAGAGGGCTGCTAAAGGGGCAAGGATTTCACAGAGCTTATTGCTCAGGAGAAAGGACAGGTAGACAAAATTGTCCGGATGCACTCTGCCCAGCAGGTTGGGAGCTTTCAACAATCTTCAGGTGCTCCAGCTCCCTGGCTGGCTACACAGCTCTAAGGACCCCTCTGTGATACACAGCCTACGGCACCTTTCTCCCGGCCAGCCCCACTTGGCTTGCAAACTGGCAAACCCTACCTTGGCGTTAGGCCAGCCAGAGGGAAGATCTGTGTACAGCAACTACAAATGCAAAGCATAGAGGCTTATACCTGTGTGCCTGGTACACTGGTTCAGGCAGCAGAGTCAGGCATAGCACCCAGGAAGCAGGAAACAGCTCTTTCCTCCACCCAGGCACCAATATGACTCCCCTGTGACACCTGACATTGCTTCAGGGGCTGAGCAACTCCAGAGAGTAGAGCGTCTGGGCACTAGAGGGCGCCATATACAAATATGAAACGCCAATAGAACCTGGTTAAAAGTAAAATTATTAATACAACTCCTGAGAAAGATTTAAATGACATTGGCCTCATGAATCTTCCTGAAAGGGATTTCAAAATAAAAATCATTAACATGCTCATGGAGGTAATGAAAGATATTCAAGAACTCAGGAATGAATTCCAGTTGGAGATCCAATCATTGAAGAGCACAATGGAGGGTGTGAAAAGCAGATTAGATACCGTGGAGGAGAAGATAAATGAGGTAGAAACTAGAGAAGAGGAATATAAAGAAGCTGAGGCACAGAGAGAAAAAGGATCTCTAAGAATGAAATATTGAGAGAACTGTGTGACCAATCCAAACAGAGCAATATTCACATTATAGGGGTACCAAAAGAAGAAGAAGAGAGAGAAAAAGGGATAGAAAGTGTCTTTGAGGAGGTAATTGCTGAAAACTTCCCTAATCTGGGGAAAGAGATAGTCTCTCAGGCCATGGAGGTACACAGATTTCCCAATACAAGGGACCCAAGGAAGACAACGTCAAGACATATAGTAATTAAAATGGCAAAGACCAAGGATGAGGACAGATTATTAAAAGCAGCCAGAGGGAGAAATAAGATCACATACAAGGGAAAGCCCATCAGGCTATCATCAGACTTCTCAGCTGAAACCTTACAGGCATGAAAGGAGTTGCATGACGTATTTAATGCGATGGAACAGAAGGGCCTCAAACCAAGGATACTTTATCCTTCAAGATTACAATTTAAATTTGAAGGAGGGATAAAACAATTTTCAGAAAAGCAAAAGCTGAGAGAATTTACCTCCCAAAAACCATCTCTACCGTGTATTTTGAAGGGACTGGTATAGATGGAAGTGTTTCTAAGGTTTAATAGCTGTTACCAGAGGTAATAAAACCATAGTGAAGAAAGTAGAACAGCGAATTACTAAGCAAATGCAATATTAAATTAACTATCCCCAAAGTCAATCAAGGGATAGACAGAGGACAGAATATGATACCTAATATATAAGGAATAGAGGAGGAAGATAAAAGAGGAGAAAAAAAAGAACCTTTAGATTGCGTTTATTTATTTATTTATTTATTTAATATAATTTATTTTATTATCATTAATCTACAGTTACATGTGCTATATTATGGTTATTAAACTACCCCTTCATCAGGTCCCCCCCACCAACGCCATTACAGTCACTGTCCATCAGCGTAGTGAGATGCTATAGAATCACTACTTGTCTTCTCTGAGTTGTACTGCCCTCCCCGTACTCCCCCAACATTACATCTGCTAATCGTACTGCCCCTTTTTCCCTCTTATCCCTCCCTTCCCACCCATTTTCGCCAATCCCTTTCCCTTTGGTAACTATTAGTCCATTCTTAGGTTCTGTGAGTCTGCTGCTGTTTTGTTCCTTCAGTATTTTCTCTTTGTTCTTATACTCCACATATGAGTGAAATCATTTGATACTTGTCTTTTTCGGCTTGGCTTATTTCACAGAGCATAATACCCTCTAGCTCCATCCATGTTGTTGCAAATGGTAGGATTTGTTTTCTTCTTATGGCTGAATAATATTCCATTGTGTATATGTACCACCTCTTCTTTATCCATTCATCTACTGATGGACACTTAGGTTGCTTCCATTTCTTGGCTATTGTAAATAGTGCTGCAATAAACATAGGGGTGCATCTGTCTTTTTCAAATTGGGCTGCTGCATTCTTAGGGTAAATTCCTAGGAGTGGAATTCCTGGGTCAAATGGTATTTCTATTTTGAGTTTTTTGAGGAATCTTCATACTACTTTCCACAATGGTTGAACTAATTTGCAGTCGCACCAGCAGTGTAGGAGGGTTCCCTTTTCTCCACATCCTCACCAACATTTGTTGTTGTTTGTGTTTTGGATGTTGGCCATCCTCACTGGTGTGAGGTGATATCTCATTGTGGTTTTAATCTGCATTTCTCTGATGATTAGTGATGTGGAGCATCTTTTGATGTGCCTGTTGGCCATCTGAATTTCTTCTTTGGAGAAGTGTCTATTCATACCCTCTGCCTATTTCCTAATTGGATTATTTGCTTTTTGTTTGTTAAGGTGCATGAGTGCTTTATATATTTTGGATATCAACCCTTTATCAGATACGTTTTTTATGAATATATTCTCCCATACTGTAGGATGTCTTTTTGTTCTACTGATGGTGTCCGTTGCTGTACAGAAGCTTTTCAGCTTCATATAGTCCCACTTGTTCATTTTTGCTTTTGTTACCCTTGCCTGGGGAGATATGTTCAGGAAGAAGTTGCTCATGTTTATGTCCAAGAAATTTTTGCCTATGTATTTATCTAAGAGTTTTATGATTTCATGACTTACATTCAGGTCTTTGATCCACCTTGAGTTTACCTTTGTGTATGGGGCTAGACAGTAGTCCAGTTTCATTCTCTTACATGTAGCTGTACAGTTTTTCCAACACCAGCTGCTGAAAGGTTGTCATCTCCCCGTTGTATATCCAAGGCTCCTTTATCAAATATTAATTGACTGTATGTGTTTGGATTTTCTATTCTGTTCCACTGGTCTGTGGGTCTGTTTTTGTGCCAATACCAAATTGTCTTGATTACTGTGGCTTTGTAGTAGTAGAGCTTGAAGTCAGGGAGTGTAATTCCCCCTGTTTTATTCCTCCTTCTCAGGATTGATTTGGCTATTCGGGGTCTTTTGTGGTTCCATATGAATTTTAGAATTATTTGTTCCAGTTCATTGAAGAAACCTGTTGGCAGTTTGATAGGGATTGCATTGAATCTGTAGATTGCCTTAGGTAGTATAGCCATTTTGACAATATTTATTCTTCTAGCCAAGAGCATGGGATGCATTTCCATTTGTTAGTGTCCTCTTTAATTTCTCTTAGGAGTGTCTTGTAGTTTTCAGAGTACAGGTCTTTCACTTCCTTCATTAGGTTTATTCCTAGGTATTTTATTCTTTTTGATGCAATTGTGAATGGAATTGTTTTTCTTATTTCTCTTTCTGTTAGTTCATCATTAGTGTATAGGAAAGCAACAGATTTCTGTGTGTTAATTTTGTATCCTGCAACTTTGCTGAATTCAGATATTAGTTCTAGTAGTTTTGGAATGGAATCTTTAGGGTTTTTTATGTACAGTATCATGTCATCTGCAAATAGTGACAATTTGACTTCTTCTTTAACAATCTGGTTACCTTTTATGTCTTTGTTTTGTCTGATTGCTGTGGCTAGGACCTCCAGTACTATGTTGAATAACAGTGGAGAGAGTGGGCATCCCTGTCTTGTTCCCGATCTTAGATGAAAAGCTTTCAGCGTCTCGCCATTAAGTATGATGTTAGCTGCATATGAAGTGAGTTAAATTAGATTGTTAAATAGTAAGGGAATTACCCCTGAACCTTTGGTAACCATGAATCTAAAGCCTGCAGTGGCAATAAGTACATACCTATCGATAATCACCCTAAATGTAAATTGATTGAATGCACAAATCAAAAGACATAGAGTCAATGAATCGATAAAAAAACAAGACCCATCTATATGCTGCCTACAAGATACTCACTTGAAACCCAAAGACATACACAGACTGAAAGTAAAGGGAGGAAAAAAGATATTTCATGCAACTAATAGGGACAAAAAAGCAGGAGTTCCAGTACTTGTATCAGACAAAATAGAATTCAAAACAAAGAAAGTCACAAGAGACAAAGAAGGACATTACATAATGATAAAAGAGTGAGTCCAACAAGAGGATATAACTATTATAAATATCTATGCACCCAACACAGGATCACCTACATATGTGAAACAAATACTAATAGAATTAAAGGGGGAAATAGAATGCAATGCATTCATTTTAGGAGACTTCAACACACCACTCACTCCAAAGGACAGATAAACCAGACAGAAAATAAGTAAAGAGACAGAGGCACTGAACAACATATTAGAACAGGTGGACCTAACAGACATCTATAGAACACTCCATGCAAAAGCAACAGGATACACATTCTTCTCAAGTGCACATGGAACATTTTCAAGAATAGATCATATACTAGGCCACAAAAAGAACCTCAGTAACCTCAAAAACATTGAAATTGTACCAACCAGCTTCTCAGATCACAAAGGTATGAAACTAGAAATAAATTACACAAAGAAAACGAAAAAGCCCACAAACACCTAGAGGCTTAATAACATGCTTCTAAATAATCTATGGATCAATGATGAAATAAAAACAGAGATCAAGCAATATATGGAGACAAATGACAACAATAATTCAACAGCACAAACTCTGTGGGACGCAGTGAAGGCCATGCTAAGAGGGAAATATACTGCAACACAGGCCTTCCTCAGGAAAGAAGAACAATCCCAAATGAACACTCTAAATTCACAATTAATGAAACTAGAAAAGGAAGAATAAATGAGGCCCAAAGTCAGTAGAAGGAGGGACATAATAAAGATTAAAGCAGAAATAAAAAAAATTGAGAAGAATAAAACAATAGAAAGAATCAATGAAAGCAGGAGCTGCTTCTTCAAGAAAACAAACAAAATAGATAAACCCGTAGCCAGACTAATCAAGAAAAAAAAGAGAGTCTACTCACATAAACAGATTCAGAAATGAGAAAGGAAAAATCACTACAGACACCACAGAAATACAGAATTATGAGAGAATACTATGAAAAATTATAGGCTAACAAACAGGATAACCTAGAAGAAACGGACAACTATCTAGAGAAATACAACCTTCCAAGGGTGACCCAGGAAGAAACAGAAAATCTGAATAGAACAATTACCAGCAAAACTGAATTGGTAATCAAAAAACTACTTAAGAAAAAAATGCCTGGACCAGATGGTTTCACTGCTGAATTTTATCAAACATTTAGTGAAGACCTAATAGCCATCCTCATTAAAGTTTTCCAAAGACTAGAAGAAGAGGTAATACTTCTAAAGTCATTCTATGAGGCCAACATCACTCTAATACCAACACCAGGAAAAGACAACACAAAAAAAGAAAATTACAGCCCAATATCCCTGATGATCATAGATGCAAAAATACTCAACAAAATATTAGCAAACCGAATTCAAAAATACATCAAAATGATCATCCATCATGATCAAGTGGGATTCATCCCAGGATGCAAGGATGGTACAACATTTGAAAATCCATCAACTTTATCCACTACATCAACAAAAAGAAGGACAAAACCACATGATCATCTCCATAGATGCTGAAAAAGCATTTGACAAAATTCAACATCCATTCATGATAAAAACACTCAACAAAATGGGTATAGCGGGCAAGTACCTCAACATAATAAAGGCCATATATGAAAAACCCACATGAACATTTTTTTATTTTTCTTTTTTTTAAGGTATTATTGATATCCACTCTTATGAAGGTTTCACATGAAAAAACAATGTGGTTACTACATTTACCCATATTACCAAGTCCCCACCAA
>JAVSCE010013029.1:0-68729 GCA_032199065.1 Smutsia gigantea | reverse complement strand
ACCCTTGAACACTTGGTAACCACGAATCTAAAGCCAGCAATGGCAATAAGTACATACCTATCAATAATCACCGTAAATGTAAATGGACTGAATGCACCAATCAAAAGACACAGAGTAACAGAATGGATAAAAAAGCAAGACCCATCTACATGCTGCCTAAAAGAAACTCACCTCAAATCCAAAGATATACACAGACTAAAAGTGAAGGGATGGAAAAAGATATTTCATGCAAACAACAAAGTGGAAAAAGCAGGTGTTGCAGTACTTGTATCAGACAAAATAGACTTCAAAACGAAGAAAGTAGCAAAAGATAAAGAAGGACATTACATAATGATAAAGGGGTCAGTCCAACAAGAAGATATAACTATTACAAATATATATGCACCCAACACAGGAGCGCCAGCATATGTGAGAAAAATACTAACAGAATTAAAGGAGGAAATAGACAGCAATGCATTCATCTTAGGAGACTTCAACACACCACTCACTCCAGAGGACAGATAACCAGACAGAAAATAAGTAAAGACACAGAGGCACTGAACAACACACTAGAACAGATGGACCTAACAGACATCTACAGAACTCTACACCCGAAAGCAACAGGATACACATTCTTCTCAAGTGCACATGGAACACTGTCCAGAATAGACCACATACTAGGCCACAAAAAGAACCTCAGTAATTTCAAAAATATCAAATCCTACCAACCAACTTCTCAGATCACCAAGGTATAAAACTAGAAATAAATTTTAGAAAGGAATCAAAAAGGCTCACAAATACATGGAGACTTAACAACACTCTCCTAATTAATCAATGGGTTAACGACCAAATCAAAATAGAAATCAAAGAATATATGGAGACTAATGACAACAACAACACAAAGCCACAACTTCTGTGGGACGCAGCAAAGGCAGTTCTAAGAGGAAAGTATATTGCAATCCAAGCCTATTTAAAGAAAGAAGAACATTCCCAAATGAATAGTCTAAAGACACAATTACTGAAATTGGAAAAAGAAGAACAAATGAGGCCCAAAGTCACCAGAAGGAGGGACATAATAAAGATGAGAGAAGAAATAAATAAAATTGAGAAGAATAAAACAATAGAAAAAATCAATAAAACCAAGAGCTGGTTCTTTGAAAAAATAAACAAAATAGATAAAACCCCTAGCCAGACTCATTAAGAGAAAAAGAGAATCTACACACATAAACACAATCAGAAATGAGAAAGGAAAAATCACGACAGACCCCACAGAAATACAAAGAATCATAAGAGAATATTATGAGAATCTATATGCTAACAAGCTGGAAAACATAGAAGAAATGGACAACTTCTTAGAAAAATACAACCTTCCAAGACTGACCAAGCAAGAAACAGAAAAACTAAACAGACCAATCAGCAGTGACGAAATCGAATTGGTAATCAAAAAACTACCCAAGAACAAAACCCCTGGGCCTGATGGATTCACCTCTGAATTCTACCAGACATATAGAGAAGAAATAACACCGATTCTCCTTAAAGTTTTCCAAAAATAGAAGAGGAGGGAATACTTCCAAACTCATTCTATGAAGTCAGCATCACTCTAATACCAAAACCGGGCAAAGACCTCACCAAAAAAGAAAATTACAGACCAATATCCCTGATGAACGTAGATGCAAAAATACTCAACAAAATATTAGCAAACCGAATTCAAAAATACATCAAGAGGTCATACACC
Source organism: Smutsia gigantea (assembly GCA_032199065.1). Taxonomy (NCBI): domain Eukaryota; kingdom Metazoa; phylum Chordata; class Mammalia; order Pholidota; family Manidae; genus Smutsia; species Smutsia gigantea. The sequence continues at coordinate 67,015 of JAVSCE010013029.1, read as the reverse complement.
ATGATCAAGTGGGATTCATCCCAGGGATGCAAGGATGGTACAATGTTCGAAAATCCATCAACATCATCCACCACATCAACAAAAAGAAGAACAAAAACCACATGATCATCTCCATAGATGCTGAAAAAGCATTTGACAAAATTCAGCATCCATTCCTGATTAAAACTCTCAACAAAATGGGTATAGAGGGCAAGTACCTCAACATCATAAAGGCTATATATGACAAACCCACAGCTAACATCATACTTAATGGCGAGAAGCTGAAAGCTTTTCATCTAAGATCGGGAACAAGACAGGGATGCCCACTCTTTCCACTGTTATTCAACATAGTACTGGAGGTCCTAGCCACAGCAATCAGACAAAACCAAGACATACAAGGCATCCAGATTGGTAAAGAAGAAGTCAAATTGTCACTATTTGCAGATGACATGATATTGTACCTAAAAAACCCTAAAGATTCCATTCCAAATCTACTAGAACTAATATCTGAATTCAGCAAAGTTGCAGGATACAAAATTAACACACAGAAATCTGTTGCTTTCCTATACACTAATGATGAACTAACAGAAAGAGAAATCAAAAAACAATTCTATTCACAATTGCATCAAAAAGAATAAAATACCTAGGAATAAACCTAACAAAAGAAGTGAAAGACCTGTACTCTGAAAACTACAAGACACTCCTAAGAGAAATTAAAGAGGACACTAACAAATGGAAATGCATCCCATGCTCTTGGCTAGGAAGAATAAATATTGTCAAAATGGCTATACTACCTAAAGCAATCTACAGATTCAATGCAATCCCTATCAAACTACCAACAGCTTTCTTCAATGAACTGGAACAAATAATTCTAAAATTCATATGGAACCACAAAAGACCCCGAATAGCCAAAGCAATCCTGAGAAGGAGGAATAAAACAGGGGGAATTACACTCCCTGACTTCAAGCTCTACTACAAAGCCACAGTAATCAAGACAATTTGGTATTGGCACAAAAACAGACCCATAGACCAGTGGAACAGAATAGAAAATCCAAACATTAACCCAAACATATACAGTCAATTCATATTTGATAAAGGAGCCTTGGATATTCAATGGGGAGATTACAGCCTCTTCAGCAGCTGGTGTTGGAAAAACTGGACAGATACATGTAAGAGAATGAAACTGGACTACTTTCTAGCCCCATACACAAAGGTAAACTCAAGGTGGATCAAAGACCTGAATGTAAGTCATGAAACCATAAAACTCTTAGAAAAAAACATAGGCAAAAATCTCTTGGACATAAACATGAGCGACTTCTTCATGAACATATCTCCCCGGGCAAGGGAAACAAAAGCAAAAATGAACAAGTGGGACTATATCAAGCTGAAAAGCTTCTGTACAGCAAAGGACACCATCAGTAGAACAAAAAGACATCCTACAGTATGGGAGAATATATTCATAAAAAACGTATCTGATAAAAGGTTGACATCCAAAATGTATAAAGAACTCATGCACCTTAACAAACAGAAAGCAAATAATCCAATTAAGAAATGGGCAGAGGACATGAATAGACACTTCTCCAAAGAAGAAATTCAGATGGCCACAGGCACATGAAAAGATGCTCCACATCGCTAATCATCAGAGAAATGCAGATTCAAACCCCAATGAGATATCACCTCACACCAATGAGGATGGCCAACATCCAAAACACAAACAACAACAAATGCTGGCGAGGATGTGGAGAAAAGGGAACCCTCCTACACTGCTGGTGGGACTGCAAATTAGTTCAAGCATTGTGGAAAGCAGTATGGATGTTCCTCAAAAAACTCAAAATAGAAATACCATTTGACCCAGGAATTCCACTCCTAGGAATTTACCCTAAGAATGCAGCAGCCCAATTTGAAAAGGACAGATGCACCCCTATGTTTATTGCAGGACTATTTACAATAGCCAAGAAATGGAAGCAACCTAAGTGTCCATCAGTAGATGAATGGATAAAGAAGATGTGGTACATATACACAATGGAATATTATTCAGCCATAAGAAGAAAACAAATCCTGCCATTTGCAACAACATGGATGGAGCTAGAGGCTATTATGCTCAGTGAAATAAGCCAAGCCGAAAAAGACAAGTATCAAATGATTTCACTCATATGTGGAGTGTAAGAACAAAGAAAAAATACTGAAGGAACAAAACAGCAGCAGACTCACAGAACCCAAGAACGGACTAATAGTTACCAAAGGGAAAGAGACTGGGGAAAATGGGTGGGAAGGGAGGGATAAGAGGGAAAAAGGGGCATTACGACTAGCAGATGTAATGTTGGGGGGGCACGGGGAGGGCAGTACAACTCAGAGAAGACAAGTAGTGATTCTATAGCATCTCACTACGCTGATGGACAGTGACTGTAATGGGGTTGGTGGGGGGGACCTGATGAAGGGGTAGTTTAATAACTGTAATATTGCACATGTTACTGTAGATTAATGATAATAAAATAAATTATATCAAAAATAATAATAAATAAAATAAAAGCAGATTAGATGTAGTAGAAGAGACAGTAAATGGAATAGAAATTAGACAAGAGGAATACAAAGAAGCTGAGGCACAGAGAGAAAAAAGTATCTCTAAGCATGGAATATTGAGATAATGTGTGACCAATCCAAACAAAACAATATCCGCATTATAGGGGTACCAGAAGAAGAGAGAGAAAAAGGAATAGAAAGTGTCTTTGAGGAGATAATTGCTGAAAACTTCCCCAGTCTGGGGAAGGAGATAGTCTCTCAGGCCATGGAGGTGCACAGATCTCCCAATACAAGGGACCTAAGGAAGACAACATCAAGACATATAATAATTAAAATGGCAAAGATCAAGGATAAAGACAGACTTTTAAAAGCAGCTAGAGAGAGAAAAAAACATCACATACCAAGGAAAACTCATCAGGCTATCATCAGATTTCTCAAAAGAACCTTACAGGCCAGAAGGGAGTGGCATGATATATTTAATGCAGTGAAACAGAAGGGCCTCTAACCAAGAATACTGTACTGATCAGGGTTATTATTCAAATTTGAAGGAGAAATTAAACAATTTTCAGATGAGCAAAAGCTGAGAGAATTTACCGACCACAAACCACCTCTACAGTGCATTTTGGAGGGACTGCCATAGATGGAAGTATTCCTAAGGCTAAATAGCTGTCACTAGGGGAAATAAAACCACAGCAAAGTTACTAATTAATTACTAAGCAGATGCAAAATAAAATCAACTACCCCCAAAGTCAATAAGGGATAGATAAAGAGTACAGTATATGATACCAAATATATAAAGAATGGAGGAAGAATAAAAAGGAGGAAGAAAAAAACCCTTTAGGTTGTGTTTTTAATAGCATACTAAGTGAGTTAAATCAGACTGTTACATAGGAAGGGAATTACCCTTGAACCTTTGGTAGCCACGAATCTAAAGCCTGCAATGGCAATAAGTACATGCCTATCAATAATAACCCTAAATGTAAATGGTCTGAATGCACTAATCAAAAGACATACAGTTACTGAATGGATAAAAAAACAAGACCCATCTATACGCTGCCTACAACAGACTCACTTCAAACCCAAAGACATACACAGACTGAAAGTAAAGGGATGGAAAAAGATATTTCATGCAACTAATAGGGAGAAAAAAGCAGGACTTACACTACTTGTATCAGACAAAAAAGACTTCAAAACAAAGAAAGTAACAAAAGACAAAGAAGGACATTACATAAGGATAAAAGGGTCAGTCCAAGAGGATATAACTATTATAAATATCTATGCACCCAACACAAGATCACCAGAAATGTGAAACAAATCCTAACAGAATTAAAGGGGGAAACAGAATGAATGCATTCATTTTAGGAGACTTCAACACATAACTCATTCCAAAGGACATATCAACCAGACAGAAAATAAATAAAGAGACAGAGGCACTGAACAACATATTAGAACAGATGGACCTAACGGACATCTACAGAAAACTCCACCCAAAAGTAACAGGAAACTCATTCTACTCAAGTGCACATGGAACATTTTCAAGACTACATTATATACTAGGCCACAAAAAGTGCCTCAGTAAATTCAAAAACATCAAAATTGTACCAACCAGTGTCTTGGATCACAAAGTATGAAACTAGAAATATATCACACAGAGAAAACTAAAAAGCCCACAAACACATGGAGGCTTAATAACATGTTCCTAAATAATCAATGGATCAATGACCAATTAAAAACAGAGATCAAACAATATATGGAGACAAATCACAACAATAATTCAACACCACAAAATCTGTGGGATGCAGCAAAGGCCATGCTAAGAGGGAAGTATATTGCAGTTCAGGCCTACCTCAGGAAAGAAGAACAATCCCAAATGAACAGTCTAAACTGACAATTAATGAAACTAGAAAAAGAGGAAAAATGAGGCCCAAAGTCAGAAGAAGGAGGGACATAATAAACATTAGAGCAGAAATAAATAAATTCCTGAGGAATAAACAATTGAAAGAATCAATGAAACAGGAGCTGGTTCTTCAAGATAATAAACAAAATAGATAAACTACTAGCCAGATTTATCAAGAAAAAAAGAGAGTCTACACACAAAAACAAAAAAAGAAATTAAAAAGGAAAAATCATGACAGACACTATAGAAATACAAAGAATTATGAGAGGAATACAATGAAAAATTATATGCTAACAAACTGGATAACTTAGAAGAAATGGACAACTTTCTAGAAAAATACAACCTTCCAAAGCTGACCCAGGAAGAAACAGAAAATCTGAACAGACCAATGACCACCAAGGAAATTGAACTGGTAATGTAAAAACTACCTAAAACAAAATGCCTGAACCAGAGGTTTCACTGCTGAGTTTTATCAAACACTTAGTGAAGACCTAATACCCATCCCTCTTAAAGTTTTCCAAAAAGTAGAAGAGGAGGGAATACTCCCAAACTCATTCTACCAGGGCAGCATCACTCTAATACCAAAACCAGGCAAAGACACCACAAAAAAGAAAATTACAGACTAATATCCCTGATGAACATAGAGGCAAAAATGCTCAACAGAATATTAGCAAACTGAATTCAAAAATACATTAAAAAGATCATCCATCATGATCAAGTAGGATTTATTCCAGGGATGCAAGGATGGTACAACATTTGGAAATCCATCATCATCCAGCACATCTACAAAAAGAAGGACAAAAACCACATGATCATCTCCATAGATGCTGAAAAAGCATTTGACAAAATTCAACATCCATTCATGATTAAAATTATCAACAAAATGGGTATAGAGGGAAAGTACCTCAACATAATAAAGGCCATATATGACAAACCCACAACAAACATCATACTTAACAGCGAGACGCTGAAAGCTTTTCTTTTAAGATCAGGAACAACACAAGGATGCCCATTCTCCCCTCTGTTATTCAACATAGTTCTGGAGGTCCTAGCCACGGCAATCAGACAACACAAAGAGATAAAAGGCATCCGGACTGGCAAGGAAGAAGTTAAACTGTCACTGTTTGCAGATGACATGATATTGTACAGAAAAAACCCTAAATAATCCACTCCAAAACTACTAGATCTAATATCTGAATTCGTCAAAGTTGCGGGATACAAAATTAATACACAGATATCTGTTGCATTCCCATACACTAACGATGAACTCGCAGAAAGAGAAATCAGGAAAACAATTCCATTCACTATTGCACTAAAAAGAATAAAATACCTACGAATAAACCTAACCAAGGAAGTGAAAGACCTATACTCTGAAAACTACAAGACACTCATGAGAGAAATCAAAGAAGATACCAATAAATGGAAACACATCCCGTGCTCATGGATAGGAAGAATTAATATTGTCAAAATGGCCATCCTGCCTAAAGCAATCTACACTTTCAATGCAATCCCTATTAAAATATCAACAGCATTCTTCAATAACTAGAGGAAATTATTTTATAATTCATATGGAACCACAAAAGACCCCGAATACCCAAAGCAATCCTGAGAAGGAAGAATAAAGCTGGGGGAATTATGATCCCAGACTTCAAGCTCTACTACAAAGCCACAGTAATCAAGAGAAGATGGTACTGGCACAAGAACAGACCCATAGACCAATGGAACAGACTAGAGAGCCCAGATGTAAATCCAACCATATGTGGTCAATTAATATATGATAAAGGAGCCATGGATATACAATGGGGAAATGGCAGCCTCTTCAAAAGCTGGTGTTGGTAAAACTGAACAGCTACATGCAAGAGAATGAAACTGGATTATTTTTTAACCCCATACACAAAAGTAAAGTCAAAATGGATCAAAGACCTGAATGTAAGTCATGAAACTATAAAACTCTTAGAAGACAACATAGGCAAAAATCTCTTGAATATAAGCATGAGCAACTTTTTCCTGAATGCATCTCCTTGGGCAATGGAAACTAAATAAATATGAACAAATGGGACTACATCATACTAATAAGCTTCTATACAGCAATGGACACCATCAGCAGAACAAAAAGGCATTGTACAGTGGGGGAGAATATATTTGTAAATGACATATCCAACAAGGGGTTATCATCCAAAATATATAAAGAACTCACACACCTCACCCCCCAAAAAGCAAATAACCCTATTAAGAAATGGGTGGAGGGTATGAAGAGCCACTTCTCCAAAGAAGAAATTCAGATGGCCAACAGGCACATGAAAAGATGCTCCACAACACTAATCATCAGGGAAATGCAAATTAAAATCACAATAACATATCACTTCACATCAGTTAGGTAGGATGGCCAGCATAAAAAAGAACAGAAACAACGTATACTGGCGGGGATGCGGAGAAAGGGGAACCCTCCTACATTGCTGGTGGGAATGTAAACTAGTTAAACCATTGTGGAAAGCAGTATGGAGGTTCCTCAAAAAACTCAAAATAGAAATACCATTTGACCCAGGAATTCCACTCCTGGGAATTTACCCTAAGAATGCAGCAGCCCAGTTTCAAAAAGACATATGCACCCCTACATTTATTGCAGCACTATTTCCAATAGCCAAGAAATGGAAGCAACCTACGTGTCCATCAGTAGATGAATGGATAAAGAAGATGTGGTACATATACATAATGGAATATTATTCAGCCATAAGAAGAAAAATCCTACCATTTGCAACGACATGGATGGAGCTAGAGGGTATTATGTTCAGTGAAATAAGCCAGGCGGAGAAAGACAAGTACCAAATGATTTCACTCATCTGTAGAGCATAAGAACAAAGCAAAGACTGAAGGAACAAAACAGCAGCAGACTCATAGAACCCAAGAATGGACTAACAGTTGCCAAACGGAAATGGACTGAGGGGGTTGGTGGGAAGGGAGGGAGAAGTGGAAAAAAAAACAAAAAACCAATTGAAAGGAGTTAAAGGTGTAGCCATTCTCTCCACTTTGCATAAGAAGCTATATATGCTCTATAGAGCCCAAGGACCTCATATGTATGTTGTGTTTATGGTTTCCTTTACAGTAATAACAGGTGTTTTGTTTTGAAGCGTAATAAGATAAGTCAGCTATACTACATTATGGGTATATTTACTCTTTAACCAGAAAAGACTATATTTTTAAAAAACAAGCACTATAAATTTTCATAAGATTGTCACCAAAAACAGTTTGAATACCTAACTGATGTGACTGTTAAGGGAAAAACTGCATACAAGGAAGAAAAGGGGTCTCACATTTATGTTCCTGGGGAATATGCAAATTCATGAGCCTGGAGAGAGAGGGCACAAAAGTACAAGCTAGACAGATGGGAGGAGAACCAGGAGGATAAATGTAAATCATAGCTCATGTGTGTGCTCCCCGTCTTCTAGAAAGTGAAAATGAGCACATGCAAAGGTTAATAATGGGAGGAAGCTTGAAAGGATGTCATTGTGTTTAGGGTACCAAAAATCAGGGAGGACCTCATTCATGATGAGGTTAAAGAGGTTGAGAAAAGTTAGATCAGTCAAGGCCATGGATAAATGTTGTCATAATCATGAAGATAATAAGCAGAAAGTGGCCTCATCAGGTCTGCATTTCTAAAAAGGTCATCCTGACTGCAGTGTGAAGGAGGCAGAGAGGTGGCAAAAAGAATGGAATGTAGACCAATTGGGAGGCTGCTGTAATTATTCCAGACTACAGGTGATGATGACTTAGAAACTGTAGTGATGGAGAGAAGAGTAGGTACTTGAGGGATATTTAGAAGCAAAACCTACCATCTTGTTGATGAATTGAACGTCCTATGTGTGACACCCATTTGATGGGGTAGGCAGGACAATGATCATTGCATCTGTAAATGTGGATTTTAGAGCCACATTTGCATGTTAACAAAGTACAAACAACAAATTAATTTCCCCCAACATTAAGAAGAAATAGAATTCCCATAATGTGGAAAAATATTCCTGATTTTTGAACTAGGTGTCAGAGTGTTATTTGAATTTGACAGCAAAATTCACAGGTTATGTGGCTTGCTCTGCTTTGTCATTGAGCCTGCAAGCTACAGAACAATGTCACCATTTATTCTAGAAGGAATAAGCACCCAACCAAATCAGAGAGCTGAGTAACGGCTCTCAGTAATATTCTCATCAGAACTCATTCTGGCATCAAGTGAGTTCCCTAGACAAATTACCAAGTTTTACACATAAATTTTTCTTCTCCGTATTGCTCTCAGCCAAAGCATAACCCTAACTTACTTTAAATTTCCTTCGCGTTTTTCTTCTCTCTCATAAAATAGATGCCAGTACTTTCACCTTAAAGTGACTTCTCCATTTTATTGTCTTATAACAAATTCTCCTCAGTTTCCAAAAGCATATTTTGTACTGAAAATAAAGTTGGAAAAAAACAACCTTAGGTTTTAAGCTCTTTGAGGGAATTTTGTATTTTTTTCTTCAGAATATTCCTAAAATCAATGATTGTGCCTGGGATATAATCAGTGTTAATAAATACTTGCTGAGTAAATAATAAATATATGAAGGAAAGAAGTTAGCTAGTTTAAATGCCATTTTCTCCTATCAGCCTTCTCCAAACCCACAGAATAGGTCAAGGTCCCGAAGGAAACCAGAATACGGCATATTGATTATTTTGAACCAAAGACACTTAAGAAACAGCAGGTATAGGAAGCACTCTCTGGCCCTTTTTCTTCCTAAAAGCAAGGGCTAAAAATCCTAGTTGAAGTTACCCTCCCTGTACCAGAGGAAGGAAAACCTTCTTATGGAGACTTTGGAGGGGAATTCAGGGCTAAGAAATTTGTAACTTATCTTCCTCGTCACTTCTTTTGAGACTTAATACCCCAGCCCAAACCCCTCAGTCTTGTCGATTCTTCACAAATGTATTGTTTCTTTGTGTAAAGGGTATAAAAGCTTCCTGCCCTGGTCACTTCTGTGGGTTTTCATTCTCTTGTGAAGGCTCTTATGTACATGTAAAAATGTAATGAAATCTGTATACTTTTCTCCTGTTAATGTGTTTTATGTCAGTTTAATTCTTAGACCCAGTCAGAGACCCAAATCAGATAGAGGAGGATGTTTCCTCGCTAACACTTCCTACCTATCACTCCTTTAAGCCCCCATCCTTCTCCTTCATGGCGCTAGCCACAACTGTAATTAAGAAATTAACTGGGTGATTGGCTCTTCAACTTATATTTCCTAACATGCTCTAAGTTGTATGACAGCAAAAATCATGCTGTCTTAATCACTGCTGTCTCCCTGGTGCTTAACACTGTACCTGACTCAGATCGCACAGTGAATATTGGTTGGCCCATGAAAAAGTGATAAAATAATCAAGAGATAAGAAGACTTTCAAATAAAGAAAGGAATTTGCAGTTTCAGATTTACCCTCATACTGCAGTTAAGAGAATAGCATCCCAGAGAAGTTAAGTCACTTGCTCAGTGTTTCATAACTAATAAGTAGTCAGGGCTGTATTTCAATCCCAGTTCTCTTCAACTCTGTATCTTGTGCTTTGAAATGGAAACGCGGTGCCATGCTGCACCATTTAAGCAATGATATATTCATTTAAAGCACCAGAGATCACATTTTAGTAAGAAAAAGAGTTTGTAGTATGAGATGAATCAATCAGCCATATGGAAGGAAGAAAAAAAGAACAGGCTGAAAGCTTCCTTTCTGTACAATATGAATTGTCACAGGAATCAAATTTGGCATACACTGTAAAACAGAGGGTAAAAAAATTATCCCACATTGCATATAAAATGTGACTTGAATTTTGTCTATGTTTTTGAAATCTTGAAGAGGATACCAAAAGACTTGTGGAGCTCAGGGCATGATGTTTTGATGATAAGCTTTTTATGCAGTTATCCCCAGGCAGTGAGAGGAGGACCTGAAAACTTAAAGCTGACCTCAGACATAATGAATACATTAAACGAGGAGGCGGCCGCTCAGGGTCAGGCGGCCTCCTTGAAGCAGAGTGGGTGTGTCTCAGGACTTCGAGTCTCCAGAGGAGACAGGGCAAGGAAATGGCCTGTTGGGCCATAAAACATTCACATCTGTTCTTCTTCTGTCACTTCTCTCTGATGTTGTTTCCCTTGCCTTCAGCAACATCCCAGGTTCACAGCTGGGTTCTCATGCCTGCTAATTAGAATAGAGGTCTAACAGCAGCGATCAAGTCTCCACCTGCCACTGGCACCTAATTCTAACAATATCAAGGAGATAATGGAATTTATGGACTGCTAATTATTAACTCCTCTAACCTGCCACATTCAGGTTCCAGGCTGTCATTTCCCATATGGCTCTGCAGTAGTGCCTTTGCCCCTCTAGAAATCTCACGTCCCAACCTCCTACTAGGTCCTTAGCATAGAATTTCAGAATCTGAAAGGATTTTAGAGATTACCCAATAAAACACAGAGCACACACAGTAATCGTCTTTAAAACCTCTGCCTTAAAGATTCATCTAGCCTGTGTTACAAGGCTGTGATGGCAAATCACTGCCTCATGAGGCAGCCACATTCCATTTTTGGACAGATCAAATCATTAGAAAAATCTTTCATCATTAAACCAAAACTGACTTCCCTATAACTTCCACTCCTGTGGCTTCCTTTGCTCTCTAGAATTATATAAATCCTTTATCTACATTGTATGCTATGTTGTAAAAATTGTGGCAAATTTAAAAGAGCTCTGGAGTCTTACAAACATGGGCTCAAATGCTAATTCTGAAACTTGGTAATCCTTTATCCTTCCTCAAATTCAATTTCTCCACCTATGGAATGGAGATAACAACTCATGGAATCACTGTGAGATCTAAATGAGTTCGGTGCTGCTGAGAGTCCAGTGGTGAAGAGCACAGACCCTGGGACCAATCTGCTTGGTCTGAAACGTGGCCCCAACACTTAACAGCTGTGTGACCTTGGGCAAATTACTTAAACTCTCTGGTCTCATTTTCTTTTTTCATCTATGTAACAGCTATAAGGAAAATAATATTACCTTTCTAGGAGCATCATTGTTCACCATGACATCAGATTCTTCCAATGGATCCTCTGCATTTGGTCCAGAGATAACGGTCAAGCATAAGAGTACAAAGGACATGAGCTCTTAATCCATGGCCAAGAGCTGTCACCCATCTCCTCCTCTCACATCCCATTGGCTGGAACTAGTCTGAACATAAGTGGAATATGACGGCTAGTGGTTTTCCAGGAAGAAGAGAAAATGAGTTTGGTGACTTTGTAGTAATGTCTCTGCTACAAGCTTTAAGTAGAGTACTTGATAAGTGTGGGCTATCATTATTACTATACCATGCTATAATAGGAATTAGAGCAATTACGATTCTAAGAGCCCTTAACACCTAAAAAGTGATCACATCTGCTGGGGTAGGATATTTGCTTTTTTCCTTTTTTTTTTTTTTTTTGAGATTTTTGCCTAGGATATTTGCTTTTTCCAGCAATTCTTCATATATCGTGGTTCAAGGCCTTTCATTGGTTCTTCAACTTCACAATGCCACCATAATTTTGGATACTGAGTATGCAGAACATATACCCCTTAGCTCACAGTATGCACACAATATGAACACATATCAACTGGTCCTTTTTGTATACCTTTATTTTCTTCATCCCATGTTCTCCCTGAATCAGTGCCTTGCATTTACATTAACTCAAATGTAGCTTCAGGGCATGCCATTGATCAGGGGTTTTCAAACTGAATTTTGACCCACGGGTGGGATAAGAAACCTTCAGTAGGTCTAAGCCTGCATTTTTAGAATAAAATAGAAAAAAATATGGATTCAAATGAGCTTGTATATGTAAAGAATATAGAGCACTAACTTTGAAAATTAAAAAAACTTAAAAGAAAAAAATTCTCACACAAGCTACAACATGGATGAATCTTGAAGATATGCTATGTGAAATAAGCCAGTCACAAAATGACAAATACTGTATGATTCCACTTCTTTGAGGTACTAGAGCAGCCAAATTCATAGGGACGGAAAGTAGAATGGTGATTGCCAGGAACCAGCAGGTTGGCGGATGGGGGGGTCACTGTTTCAGTGGGTACAGAGTTTCAGTCTGGGAAGAAAAGAAAAGTTCTAGAGGTAGAGTGTGGTGATAGTTGCATAATCATGTGAAGGTATGAAATATTACTGAATTGTATGCTTAAAATGGTAAAATGGTAAATATTATGGTTTGTACTCTCATCACAATAAAAAAGGAGAAAGATCAGAACGTATGAGTGCCTTACACTTCAGTGAGGTGGGTCTTGTTTTAGGAAACATTTATTTCATATATATGTGTGCTTAGTCATGAAGTAAATGTATTTCTTACTGTGACTCAAGGTTTAAAAATAGCTACTGTCCAAGAGAACAATTATCAAGACAACAAAACAAAGCATATACACTATTTTTACCGAGCAGAGTTGCCTTTGCTGAATCTAAGATCATTCACAACTATTAAAGTCTCAGAAACAGTTGCAGCAGTGCATATAAACACACATCACCGGCCACTCATTCAAATTACTCCGTTCTCTTATATCCATTCCTTTCCTCTTGCTCACTTGTTCCTATCCTTTAAGGGTCAAAGTGGACATCGTTCTTCTGGGAACCCTCCTTGCCCCAACCTCCCTGACCCTGATTAGAGAAAATGTACTTCTCTATCATAGCATTTATCATTCTATTTACAAGGCTTGCTTAATTTTCCGTCTCCCTCCCTCAGTTATAACCTCTAAAAAGAAAATGTTTATCTTGTTCACTGCTAAATCTCCAGGATTTAGCACCAAGTCTGGCACACTACTAAGTGCTTATTAATTATTAATGAATGAATGATTGATGACTGAATATGGAGATAAAGCTACCTCACTAGCAACCTCAAACTAAAAATATATAACCTGTACTGTTAGATAAGCCTAGATAAATATCAATTTAATTTTTATTCCTGTGTCTTTTTAATTTCTCATAGCACAACCTCAAAGGAGGAAGGAATATTATAGATATTTATTTCCTAACTATATGTCTCCTTCCTTCAATATGACAATGAGGAGCTTAAAGTTAAAGGAATGTATATGAGGAGACCTTAAAACAGGAATTTTATTTTAAAGAAATGAAACGCAACCATGATTATGAGGTCTTATACACATGGTGAACTTGAGCCTCACTTTTAGCTCCACGTTTCATAGCAACGACAGGTATCTGAGATCCACTGATGTGCTTAAAAACCCCTACTTCCTATGAAGGTGTTATTTATACAGATGCATGGCTAAAAGGTGGCAATTTTTCACAGACTGCAAACGATCCCCCATGAAACCCTGTCGCACTGCTCTTATCTTTTTGCTGTTATCTTCTACTGTCTATTCGTGTCTCCAAATCTATCAAAAGTGAGAAATACACTGTGCTGGGTGCTTCCATTAACGCTGTTAGGTTTCCAGAGAGGAGCCTTTTCTGCTATTTCGGTTAAAGGAGGGCGATTGGAAGCAGGTAGATGAAAGATCACTCACTGCCTTTTCTCCTTTTCTCATTTTTAACTAACTTCCAGGCAATTTTTTTCAGTCCACTTATACTGGACACTCTTAGAGGGACATAAGAGAATTAACTTTGCATCATTCATTTTCACTGTTGAATAAACCTCTCCTGGTTATATGAAGTGTAATTTGGTTTTGGTTTTCCAATACCACTCCATATCACATTTAGAATCTCCTGCTAACAAAGATGTTAATTTGCTTTTCCTTCACTCAGGATATTGATGAATATTAATGAGCACTGGCTCTCGGACCACCCCTGCAGTGTATCATCAATAAACAACTGACTATTGACAAGACTGCCATTGAAACAAAACTTCTCAGGATATATGCCCTCCCAGGTAATTCTAACTTTGACAATTTAAAGTAGAAATCAGAAACAAAAAGTAGCTTTTACAATTTAACATGTCACTGTCATATGCTCTTTTGGAACTCCAGGACCCCCAAGACCCTTAGGATCAAATGATTTATCCAACAGTAAAGACTGTTTTCTATCCAGCCTTGTATATCCATACCCCAGCCTTGAAGATATCCCACAGCTAGATGCCCAAGAAAATATTTTAAAATGTGCATTCTTAGGAATCTGTAGTATTGTCTAGCTAGAAAAGTGAGTGAAGTTCGAACAAGGAGTCTGTAGTTTGGAATACAGAAAGAATAGAACAGAATCCAAGTAAAACGTCATACCCATTGATATAAGTGGCCAGTGATATCTGGTACCCAAGTTGCAACACCTGGGCAAGAGGGCAAGTTCCAGGACTCTGGGGCCAGGTGATAGAGCCAAGCACCTCAGGAAGGCTAGAGGCGAGACAGGGGCTACACCAGGGACAAGGGTCTGAATTGGCAGGGCAAAGGGCCTTTGTACTTGTCCCCTCTGCCTGAATTGTTTTCCCTTACACCATTGCGTGATTCTCCTTAACATTTTTCAGTTCTCAGTTCAAATGATACTTCCTCAGAAAGACCTTCTCTGACCACCCTCTCTTACATACTTCCGTTACTCTAGACATTCCTGATTTCATTGCCAGCTTATTTTTTGCATAGTGCTTACACATCATAAATGATCTTATTTTGGATCTTATTTGTTTTTATTTCTCTTCATATAGAATGTAAGTTTCCTAAGACCAAGGACCTTCTCTGTTTCCCACAGCTAAGAACATAACTGCATGGATGAGGTGCTCAGTAAATACTGTGACTTGAATAAATGAATGAATGAATGAATGATGGAATACATTCACACATGTCACATACAAACATTGGCAAGCAGACAACATACATAATCTGCTGCTTCTCAGATTTGCCTTAATTAGAGATGTTTCCTTCTGATAGGAAATAGTGAAATACATCCATTCCTTTTTAAAAGATCTAGAAGATCTTGTCTTACTAAGAATGTCCTATTGCTGCAAAAGGCCTCACTTAATCCTCATAATACTAGGTGAGAGTGGTGTTATTACCCCATCTTAGAGAAAAGGAAAGTCACCAGCAGTACGTGAACCAAGATTCAGACTCCAAATCCCTTGCTCTTTCCTTCAAATGAAATTCTGAGCCTCTCACTATCAGTGGTGCTGAAATGAAAGAGACATAAATATTGGTAGTCCAGTAATCTCCTTTATTCTTTATTTTTCTTTCTTTAGGTTTTCATGTGTGTGAGATGTAGTGGTGTGAGTGTGTGTGTGTGTGTGTGTGTGTGTGTGTGTGTGTGTGTGTGTCTGAGTGACAGAAAGAGAGAAGACTGTGCCAGTCTCCAACATTCATTGCATCTCTTGGAATTAATCAGCTAAAATGTTTTAACTCCTAATATCTTACCCTGTGTCAGGGCAGTATATTAGGAAGGACATTGACTTTGAAGATAGAAAATGTAAATTCTAATAGTGGCACCATTATGTATTAATTTTGTGACTTTCAGCAAATTACTAATGTTTTCTAAACCTCTGTTTCCCTATCTCTAAAACGAGAACAATAATATCATTTAACCCATATAGTTGTTATGAGGCATAAATGAGAATTTGTATTTAAAAATCCCTACAATGTGTTAGGCACCTATAAGATCTCCATAAAAGTTTGTTCCCATCTCTTTTATTTAGGTTCTATTTTCCTTGATAACTCTAAATATACTATGTATTAGGATTGTTTTTTCTATATTTACTCAAGTAATAAATATTTTGTTTTCACCCATGATGTTTTTTGTGTCTCTTAAACCAACTTTAGGCTACTGTTGGTATTAGGCATCTATTTAGTTTTTTATCCTTTGATTCAGTTCTCCAGATAGCCCACAAGTACAGAAACAGAAATTATCTCTGGTTGTGATTTTTTTCTAGTTGTAACTCTAACTAAACATAGAAAGAATTATAGAGTCCTAAAACTTGGGAAAACCCTTAGATGCCATTAGTTCCAAAAAGAAGTTGAATAAAATTTGCCTGGGGAGTTTGGTAAAAATACAGATATTACAACCCAGCCCCATAGATTCTGATTTTGTAGGCATGGAAGAACACCAGAAATTAATACTTTTATGAAGCTCCCCAAGGGATTCTGATACACAGCAAGGTTGAGAATCAGTGAAATATAGACTAGAAGCTTTCAAATGTTGGTACATCAGTGGAAGACTTTTTCCACTTCTTCACTTGGAACCTTAATATGTAAAACTAATAAAAGTAGAGTTATTCTAATAAATGTTGAAGATGAAAACCTTTGCTGCTCCCCCACCCCAGTCCATGGCTTCTGAGGCCCACTGAGGAACTCCAGTGAGGAGTACAATCTGAAAATTATTGATATAGACCAAGTCTTCCACAATATTACAGATACATGGTTATTCAGCTCCAATTTGAATGCTATCAGTGATGTAAAATCTTGCTTTTATCAATAGCCTTTACGATTGAGATATACACTTCTTATTTGCTACTAATGTATTGCTCCCTCAGACATCTGCAAGCCTGTGTACTGACATAATTCAATAGCTCAATTAAGCATAAAGCTAAAACTCTCCCTGGGGTGGACACAGTACTTAGTCTTTCTTCTGATCCCTGCTTCCTAATGTCCTAATCACCCACTTTTCTGTCTTCTTAATTCTTTCCTAAGTCTTTTTTCTTCCCAGATGTTCATAAATATAACAGAGAAATAGCATACAGAAGGGAAAAATGTTTTAAAAAAATCCTTTTAAATTATAAAATGGGAAATCTATCTTTTTGAGAAAAAGAGAACATTAAACTAGCTTACTTGTGTCATCTCTTCATGTAGTTTGTAAATATCACAAGAATTTTTGAATTTCTGCTTTATTTTACAGTATAAACTCACAAAAATATTTTTGAGCATGAAATCTGTGCCCAGGCAGTTGCTATCATGGGATGAACAAAGGTGAGTCAGATTCAGCTTCTGCCTCCTTGAACTCACAAAGTAAAAGAGGCAACAAATACATAAACAGTTGTAATATAAATAATGAGGTAAGTGCCAAAAAGACATTATAGGAGTAAAAAGGAGAAGGTGACTAGCTACCCGGGGAGGAGCTACTTGAACTTAGACAAGCAGAAGAGTTAATAAAAGAACTAGAAGAAAAGAAGAGGGAAGAGAAAGAAAGAATAAATCAGAAAATTACAAGAAAACATTTTTCTCAAGATAAAAAATAAAAAAGGAATGAAATACTTGGAATTTTTACCAAAATAATCAGGAGGAACACAGGATCTTTAAGAAGTCTCTGTGATCCCCAATAGTGAATTCTCAATAGACCTGAGCCCTGAAAGAAAAACAATATGATTTCATCAGCACCATGACTCAAGAGAAATGTATTAAATTAAGCTCTGCAACATGAATTCTATTTTGTTAAAGAATCTGTGGATCAGCGGTATGGTGTGATGGGGTAAGAATTACTATTCTTTATTATTAACCTTATAGAACTATTTGACTTTTTAAACTTTGTATATAATACAATTATAGAAAGAGCATTATATCAACATAACAGAAATTTAATTTTACTTTGGAGGGGAAAAGGGCTATACATCAGTAGGCTTGTGTGTTGTCAAATCAGCCTTCCTGCCACCTTCTTCCAAGAGACCCTCTGCAGTGCGGAGGAGAAGCTGGAACTACATTTCCCAGGATCCCTTTGTCTGGATAGTCCCCAAATGCAACCTGCCAGTGAGGGGCTTTCATATAGGGACTGAAACACCCAGGAAAGGTAGAAGCTATCCTTTCTCAGAGAGGTTGCAGCCAAATATCTGGGTAGATAGCAGAGTTTGTTTGAAACAGCTCACAAGGGATCTTAAGAACCATCTGTGATACGCTACCGATTCTCATGAGCGAGAGAGTGGGAGCTCCCCTGAGATGCTTGGGGTCTGCAGCCACTTGAAAACGACCAGTTTCAATGTTTTCAGGCAGAGGCAGTCTGAGACAGGTTCCTTGACCTTTGCCTGAGTTCGCAACGGTTCTGTAAAACTCCAGTTCCCTATGTTAAAACCTTTTATACCTAGAATATACAGACTGGTTTCTTTTTCCTGACTGAATCTAACTGATACAACAAGTTTTTAAAAATTCATCATTAACTTGTTCATTACATCTCCTTTGTTATAAATAACATTGCAGGCATTGTTAGGTAGAAAGATAGAAATGAGCAGCAGGGGAAGAGGAACATAAGGTTCAAGGAAAAATAAAGTGCCCACACTCTGCTCAGGTAGGGGTCCCACATGAAGACCACAGAGGCTTTGCAGGGAGATAATTTCTTCTTGCCTATCAGCACCAGTCCCAAGCCTGGTTCAATTGAACAAAACTATGAATTGCCCAAACCACCTCTCCTCATAATCTCATTAAAGTTAAATTTCAGTTTCACTCCCCAACCATAAGCTTATCTATGTGCATTTTGGGCAAAAATATGTGCACCAAGAAGAACGGGTGTGTAACTAGAGCTGTCAATCAAATGACCTCACTCTGTCAATCAAAGAAGTGCCTCCCCGCTAGGACATGATAAATAGACCCTCTCCTAATAGTTTGGGGCCTTTGTCTACCATGACTGTGGCTGGCTCCTCTCTTGGAGTGTATTCAAATAAAACTTTTGCTCTACTTTACTATTGTGTCTCTGCCTTTCAATTTGTTGCAGCAGGAACAAGAACCAAGGAGAACTCAACCTGTAACAGGATGACAATGGTACTAATTACTAGAATTAGAGAGACTGAATAAAAAATGGTGGGTGAGAATATTATCTGTGGAACTAGGTTCCTAAGGTCCACATCCCATCTTAGCACCTTTCAGGCCATGAATAAAATTGCAATATTTCCAGAATCTCTCCCCTGGCTTTAGTGCATCTCTGTATCAATAGGTGTTTCCAAGGGGTGGAGAGAAGTAGCCATCTTCATATCAATAGGTAATTTCAGGGGGGAGTGAGGGTTTATCTGGACTGGAGAAGCTGGGTGGATCTCCCGGTTTGAGAGAGATGCAGGACAACTGCCTGTAAGAAATAAACAGGTTTCTCCCACTTTCTCTCTCTCTTTGACTGATTTCAGTTTCAAATGTATTTTGCCCCAGGATTTTCCTCCCAGAGTTACACAGGCTAAGGAAGATATTTAACCGTAGTAAACTTCATTTTCCTCACCTGTGTAATGGGGATAATAATAGTACCTTTGTTAGAGGGTCCCTTGAGAATTACATTTTAATATAGAGAAATTCTTATAAAAATCTTTGGCACAAAGTAAACTTTCAGTAAGTGTTAACTGTCCTTGTTTAGTCTTTACATTTTCTAATATCTCTTGAGAGCTCCCATCTAGGGAGAAGTGACAGAGACTCCCTTCTTGGTCAAACTTTAGTCAGACCCTTTGAGCCCCTGCCCCATCCTTGGCCTGCTGAGTCCAGTTTTAGCAAAGAATTCTGCTAAGCCAGATTAATTGAGAATTCTCCCACCCTTGATATCCAGTCAAGCGCCTCTTCCTCCACCCTTGATATATAACCCATTTGTTTTTTCCCTGGAACTTTGATACTTAACCAAATTCCTCTTAGGAATTTTCCATTAACTCCCTTACCCTGCCTGTTGGCTATGACTCCCCACTTGTTTCTCCTGTGTTTGCTGTTGGGCCTAGCCTCTCTTCCCGATTTCAGTAGGCTTGAATAAAGTCTTACTTGACATTTGTTACAGGTGCCCAGTAGGGGAAAAAAAATTAACAATAGCAAGGAGAAAAAAAGTCCAAATCTAGACAAACCTTTTACACTTAATCTAATGACTTAAATGTTCTCTTTAGATTTGGCCTGCCCTTTTGCTTCTTTCCTTCTTTCTATGCTTCTGTTTAACATGTCAGCTGGGTATGCAGGAGGGCCTTCCTTGACCTTGGGCCAGTCTTTGGGTGTGTACCATCTTGGGTTCACTAGTGTTTGGCAGGCTTTATCCTATCCTTGCCTGTTGGGCTCTTCTCTTTGATGAAATTGTTGTCTATTATTTCTCAGCTTGATTAAGAGGAGGCAGATGATATAAGAAGGTAGAGGCAGATAAAGTTCTGGACCCTTGTAAATTTCAAAAGCCCCAATACAACTTAGATAGACCTAGTCTGCTCTGACTGGTTGTACCCTATGCAAATGAAGCTCAGCCACTCAAAAGTACACTTAGTTAGATAGACCTCAGCTGCTCTGATTGGTTATGCCCTATGTAAACGAAGTATTGTACTTTTAGCCAATCAGGAATGAGTTGTGATGTCATTAGTTCAGTTCTCTATTAGGTCCGGAGGTGGGAGGTGGGTGGGACTGCTGCCTCTCAGGAACCAATATAAATGCCAGACTCCACACCCATGATGACATACTTTGTTGGAGGGCCTCTTGATTAGCAGGTGCTTTCTCTTTTCACTCGTTAAAAGAGCTTTGCTGGTTGCTTTATATCCTTGTCTGCTAGCTTCATTCTTAATCACCTCTGAGGGGGTCCTGGGAGAAAAGCAGTGTTCCAGCTGGTAGCAAGGACATGGTGGACCATCTCTGCTGACCAAACATTTGCTGGGTTCTCAGTGGTGCTGAAGACCACTCTGAGTTTCGGTGACACTACCTGATTCAGCTGCTCCTCCTCTCTCTGATTCTGTACCACCGAAGACTCTTCTATGATAACACTGGTTTTCTCTATAGCCCATGTCATCCTTACAGTGCTCAAATCGGTGTCCATACCACACAGGACCTAAAAGAGGTCCTCAAGGACGAAACAGACCCTTTCCACAGTTGATCATGATTCCATGCTGGCATGGGCTTGTTCTGCATAGTGGTCAGTACTGGGGAAGAGAGCAAGAGTCCGCCCCAATACAGGATTTCAGACCTGACAAACAGGGTCCTGTGGACCCACTGAGTTCATCTAATACTTCTCCAAACTCACTCTTACTTCCTTTCAGTTGTCTCTACCCATAATCTCTTCAAGATCAAAAGAAGTTCCCTTCAATTTTTCTGTCATATTCTGAGGTAGTTTCATCTTGCTATGGAAGAAACTCATGTGACATCAAGTCAGTGCTTTATATTTTAAATGGGAGGTAAAGGATTAAAAAAAATTTATATAAAACATCCAATTAACTTGCTAAATATTCTACTAACTCGGTTTCTCTGTGAATTCTTTTTAAAACAACCCCAGTTTCTACTCCAAGCCGCTCAAACATACAAATGAAAACAAAAACAAAATACTCCAGTAACAGAGCTACTGAGACCTGGCAGAAAGATTTGCTAAATAGGATAAATAGAAGATATAATACAAAAATCAACAACTTTTTCCATACAGTTAACATTGCTTGAAACTGGAATGGTACAAAATTATTTATAATAGCAACCAAAACTAATAAAGAAGAAAACTCAAGATTTATGTAGAAAACATCATAGAATACCTTCTTATTAAATGGCACAAAACTGCAATGTAGGAAACACAAATCATTTTGGCCTCCGGTAAAACAATTTTTCAATATATTTTAAAAATAAAAATACAAATAACCTTTATACCAGTCAGAGACCTTAGCTGTAATAAGAGAAATGAGCCTTGAATAATATACATAGAAAAAAAATTTATTGGAAGGAAATTAATCACTGACAGAATTCACAGGAAATTCGGAGAATGAGACAAAGAAAATGGACAGAGATCATTGAAATCTGAACTGGACCCCAGCCAAGAGCAAGCCCAGAAACAGCCTGCTTAGGACATCTCTATAGTTGCTGGACGCTGGACACTGTTGTTGACACCCAACTCAATTTTCAAGAAAAGAAAGACTTCAGGCTTTCAATTTTAACAATTGGATTTTCTTTTTTTCTAACTGAGAAAGGTAATTAAGATAACAGTATCTCTTTAGGTGGAAACATACTTGAAAAAGTTTGAATGCCTTCAGTTTCAGCTCCATTTCTTTTTTTCAGTAAAATCCAATCCAGAAGAAAATTAAGTGGAATGATCGTATTAAATATTAATATTATATATATAATATGTATTTTATATATATGAAT
This sequence comes from Smutsia gigantea, assembly GCA_032199065.1. NCBI lineage: Eukaryota > Metazoa > Chordata > Mammalia > Pholidota > Manidae > Smutsia > Smutsia gigantea. Next base: position 44,649 of record JAVSCE010013029.1, on the reverse strand, counting down.
GATGCTCATTAAATTTTAATACTCAATTTTGGGTACTGGAATATTTTAGATTTTTAAAATACATTCTAATGATCACTAATTTTTTATAATTAGGAATATCAACCTCATTAAAACAAGAGTGCCATTTACTTGATTTAAAGTGGACTGGGTCATTGACTTATTTCGAAAAAAGAATCGTATGACTTTAACTACTCTACCACTGCAAATAGCGGATTGCTTTTCGTTTTTTGTTTTGATTCATAACAAAGTGACAGACGGGAGTCAGTTCTAGATTTGGTTCCAAAACTGAGCACAGTCAGTCTCCTGGACTGGATTTTCTGTAATTTTCAAGGTGTTCCCATCTTGGTTTCCAGTGGGCTGCAATAGCTTCAGGCGTCTTGGGCCACAGAACTACTCTCAGATGTAGGAAAGGTCAGCAGTGCCTCTCGCTCCTCAGGGCTACTGTTCACCAGCTCTCTCACGTCTCTTCTCCATTCCTACATCCTGCCTGACACTCCTGAGATTAAGGAATCTCTTCATGACATTAGAACAAAGGGGCAGAAGGCAATGATGGCTTTGAAGGAACCATGTACCTCCTCTACTATACTTACTTTGTTAGTTTCTATGGAAGAAGGTGGGGGAGAGGGACTTCATAAACAGATCTCAATTTTTATCTGTGCTTATTTTTATATCAGATATAATTAGGAATTCCAGATCTCAATTTAAATAGTCATCCAGGAAAGAAATTTGGCATTTTAATAAGATTGTTCCTTATTTTGCTTTTCATTAATCCTTAAGTACACAGTTTGTCTGGTAAGGACAATACATTTCCTTGGATTTTGCTGTGAAGCAGTGACATTTGTGGTAGAGACTAGGTTTAAGAAACTTATACAACTGGTAGATTAATAATCCAATGATAGAATTGTCTTTAGATTAATGAGAAAAAGCTGTATGGAAATTAGCATTTGATTTATACCCTATGATGTTTCCCATAATTTAAAAAAAATTAATTGCTAATATTTTCAAAACTTAAAGCAATATAAACTTTTTTCTCAAAAAATCTAAATGTGATTTTTTTTTCTTACAGACTTTTGCTTTGTAGTTTTGTATAAGCTTGATACTGAGGAAAGAGCAGTAATGAACAGATACCATTTAATGGCAACTGAAAGGTGACAATCAAAGAACTTCAGGTAGCAAAGACGATAAATTCTTTCTTCTTTGCTTTTGAAGAAAGTCCCAGCTAAGTGGCTAATTGAGAGTATTGGAGAAACAAATAGAGGCCTGAATCAAAGAGGGAGGTTAAAAAACTCTTATTTCAAGAAACAAATCAAGCAAATTGAGGGAAACTACTTCTAATCTCTGAGCAAATTTCCATAATCCAGAAAGTCTTGTCTGTTCCTATATTAACAGAAATCGGTGAGTTTTTAAGGAACGCGCTCATCAGACTCTAATAAGATTAGGATTGGAATAAATAGGTAACAATTACAGATAATGGCAAAAGTATCTAATTGCGCCTAGATGTTTGTTTTCTTCAAAATCTTCATCTCTTCGTATAATCTTTTAAAGATAGTGCTTAGGGGTCCTGGTTAATGTTTTGCTGTTTTAATAAAGAACTCTATTTTTGTATTAAATTAAAAGTATTAGAGTCTCTCTTACTTAACTCCATCTTTTCCAAAAACCCACTGTGTGGAGTATATGTTCAAAACTATCACTCACTCAGTGGCAACTCAATGAGCTTCAAGCAAAATACCTAAATAGGAGGCCAGGAACTACAAATCAAAGGAACGTGCTACTTGTTTTTCTTCACAGAGAATTGGACCCAAGAGCTCTAAAAGAAATAGAAGAGGAAAGGAAAGAATAACCATGAACCCTGACAATAAACATAGTGCAAACGTCCAAAATGTCATTAGAATGGGACCAAAGTACACGAGGAGTTTGTATTTTGGCCAGTGAACATGCAGCCAATTTCATTTTTTTACTCTATCTTCCACTTTTGGTTAATTACTTGAGACAAATATAATATTTGGGCAAATATTTGGAATCAGATCTTAACAAGGATGCCTCTTAAAGACCAGTGGGGAGACCTGGGTTAAATGTGGTTTGAATTTGAACCAGTTGTTTAGGCTTCTTATTTTTTATAATTTGTTTATCCTTAATCAAATAACCTTGCCGTTTCTGGAATCCTTCCATTTTAGAACATGCATGCTACAAACTGGGATTTTATTGGGTTATTTTTAACTGGGCATTATAGAATTCTCTTGGGTGTGTGGCTGGGAGAATAGAAATTTGGGTTATAAGGTTTAATTAAGACAAGAGTCATTTTATAAAAGATTTGGCAATGTTCTTTCCCTGAATGACGCTTCAGTAGAACTGCTTCACAAGCAATGAACATAGCAGATTGAATTGCTTGTTGAAAAATGAACAAAATCTGCATCAAATAGCTTAAAACTAATTCTGAGTTTGAGTCATTTTGTCTGATCCTATGGAATTCTAATATATTTAGTCCAGTAAATTGTAAATTAAGAGATGATGAAATTTGTTCTTAAAGGAAACAAAAAAGGCAAACGCAGACTTAAGGTGTTTGAGAGGAATGTTCATTTGTGAGCATTAGAGAAGAAATAAAAGGTGTATTTTTGATTCTCACTTCCAATACATTTGTCTCTTTAAATTTGTTTCGAGTAAATTTACAAAGGAGTGTAGTAGGACGAGGCAAGGGAATTTTGTATAGCCTCTCCTTCCTTCATGTATATACAAAGCCAGAAGGAAAAGTGTTTCCATCATTGCTCTTGTTTATTCCACACATACCCTTAACCCCCATCCCTTAAAAGGCCTCTGGAGTAAATGTGTCTTTAAGCTGTAACACAGCATTCAGAATTCAATTTCCAGACCACAGTTTTATGCAGAAGCCACAGGCATGAGTAAGAAAATCAAATCCCAGTGAGGAGTCTCCAATCAAGGGTTAAAAAAGTTCCTTAATTTTTTTCTTTATTCTGCATCACTTGTGGGGACACAAAAAGATGTACCAGTGGGAGTTAATTACTTAATCATGGAAACTACATGAAAGTGGTTAGTTGCTGTACTTGTCAGGCATAACACTCAACAAATTTTCATTAAAGGAGTGTATTTGCCAGGTAGAATATGGCCTTGAACTCCTAGGACACAGAAAGACAAGCAACAAGGATGAATACAAATTGATTAAGGAAAGCAGCTACAAGTTAGTAATAATCCCCTGTTTTAGAAGAATTAAATGAAAATTAAAACCAGAATTTATAAACTTTGTTTTCCTTTGTCTGATTTTAACTCAATTCACAAAATCCATCCTATTTTACTATAATGTTAAGGAATTTTCGCCCTGATTGAAACAGTTCTATCATAGACTAGAAAAGGAAAAATGGCTTTTTAAAGGATAAAGCTTATAAAAGTACCTACATAAAACTTCAGTCTGCACATCTTAAAACAAAATGCTAATCCCCTAAACCCATTATCACTGTGTTGTGGTGTTATCCACTATCCTGGGTGTCTTCCAAATTCATAGGTTGAAGCCTTAACCCTCAATGTGATGTTATTTGAAGATGGGGCATTTCATAGATAACTAGGGTTAGGTGAGGTCATGAGGCTGGGACCATCATGACAGCATTCATGCCCTTGTGAAGAAGAGACACCAGAGAGCTTGGCGCTCCTCCACCTGTGAGGACACAGAGAGAACATAGTCGCCTATAAGCCAGAAAGAGTGCTCACACCAAGGAACTGAGCTGGCCAGCACCTTGAATTTTGAACTTCCCAGCCTCCAGAACTGTAAGAAAAGTAAAGTATTCATCCCTATTGCTTAAGCCATCCTGTCTATAGTATTTTGTTATGGAGTCTAAGCAGACTAATACATATGGAAACTAATATACATGAGAAACACAAGGACTTCCTTGTTTAGGGAGCAGAGGTCAGCCTGACATGTCCTCTGTGTGACTTTGAGCAACTCATTGGCCTGTCTTAACCTGTTTTTTAACCTAAAAGATGGGGGTGATAATTGTCTTACTCAAGAGTGTGAAAATTCAGACAAAGTGAAACACAAAGCTTCACAGAGTTAAAATTAAAAGAATAACAAATAGCAAGAGCCCATTTAATGTTAATTATCTAGGTCCATCCTCATTGCTTGTGCAAGAAGTCAGAGCTGCCTACAGTTGAAAGCACAGGGTGTGACCTGATCGATCCCCTGCTATTTTTACAAAACCTGTAGATTCCATTCCTTATTTCCACTAGTACTTAATGCACATTAATAAATACTTTGCATTTCTTCTTTATGATAGTAATAAGAGGTATCTCACCTGTCCAATAGCTCTCCTGAAATGTCTTACAACTTTATTGGAATATGATGTCACCCTCTGAAATCTGGTTATTTTCCATGGGCCTTGAAAGCAAATTCTAAACCTGAATGAATAATGTACTAATAATTCAACATTTTTGAATATTTAATAAATGCTGGAAAAGCACATCTGTGGGAGCTGTAGAACACAGAGAGTGGCTAAGACAGGGCCCTGTCCTGAAAGGGCCCAGAATAGTGAAGGACACAGACATGCACGTTATTTATAAGTCTTGTAGTTTAACAAGTGCTCTAATAGGCATATGGTCAGACAGAGTGAGGGCACAAAGGAAAGAGTGGCCAGGACCTCTCAGAGCAGACAGCAAAACCTTCATACACAAGGTAATACAATTCAGCAGGTAAGTTTTCCAGCATTGCTTGAAGCCTCTACCTTCTTCAAAAACCAACAGCAAAGTAAAATGAATAAAGAGAATTTATGCAGGAACCATTATTTTCAATGTGTGCATCTGATAGAACCACTTGTGTTGTCTTTCTGTCCCAGGATCCAACAAGGATACCACATGGCTCTGCACAACACAAACAGTAAGACCAGTAAATTATAACACTGTTACTGCTTCCACCTGTAACTGCTGCTATAGCCAGTCTCTATTTGTATAGCTCTTTACAAAGTACCTACATGTTTCATTCCTGTTCTACCCTGTAGGTGATACTCTTACTTTAGTCCCAGATGGGAAAACCCGGGATTCAGACAAATTTAACAATTTTCAAAGTTAATTCTTAGGTTATTAGGAATAAGAAGAAAACATCAATGGCACTGACACTTCTTTCTCGAAAGTGTGGAGCATTAGAAAACAGGAAGCAATTCTACACCCTCCAGATGCTTCACCCAACTAGTGTTCTCACTCCCACTGTACTTGTTCTTAACTACTTGAGAAAATTAGTTAACATTCTCATTTGCATCAATTAACATTCTGAGAACTCTAACAAATGCTGTTCATAAGCTGTATTTATGCTACATTGCTTTTCCTTTTTTCACATTTTTAATTATGAAAGTAAAATATGCTCATTATAGGCAATTAAAAAAGGGGAGAAAAAAATTAATCCATAGCCCTAAAACCCGGAGGTAACCATAGTTAATATTTGATGATATATTTCCTTCTAGCCCATTTTCCTTCTGTTTGTATGTTTGCACATTTTTTTATTAGAGAATACACTGTATAAACAGACATGTTATGCTGTAGTATTATTTTATAAATTGTTTTCGGAATAACTTTAGATTTACAGACTAGTTGCAAAAATAATACAGAGAGTTCCTGTTCAACCCTTACCCAGCTTCCCGTAATACTAACATCTTATAAAACTATGGCATATTTTTTTTAACTAATAAATTGACTTAATTGTTAACTAACCTACGTATTTTCTTTTCCACTGGCATCTTTTTTGTGTTCCAAGATCTGATCCACTGCATTTAGCTGTCACACCTCCTTGGTCTGTGACAGTTTCTCATGGTCTTGGTCCTTGACACTTTGAAGACTACCAGTCAGGTATTGCAGAGGGCATCCCTCAACCCGGATTCTTTTTAATGTTTCTTACGATTAGTGTCCTTCTCTTCATATCACATCAAGGAGTACATGATATCACCATAATTCATCACCGGTGAAGTTAACCTTCATCTCTCCGTTAACGTGGCATTGGTCAGGTTGCTTCACTGTACAGTTATTATTTTTCCCTTTCCTACTCTATTCTCTGAAAGAGAGTCACTAAGTCTAGCCCACCTTAAAGATGTAGGAGATTAAGCCGTACCTCCTAGAACAGGAGGAGTTACACATATTATTTGGAATTTTTTTCTGAGGATGATTTGTCTTTTCTCCGTTTGTTATCCTATTGTTTATTTATATCAGGATGGTTCTGTGACTATACTTTTTATACTTGTAGCTGTGCTACGTTACTTATTTTATCACTCAAATATCTCATTTTGGCTATTGACAGTTCCCACAGGTTGGCTCTTGGGTCCTTTTGAAATGCCCCAATCCTAACTTTTTTTGTGTGTTTTTGAGCATTTCCTTACTTTTTGGCACTACAAGATGCTCCAGATTTATCTTGTATATATCCTATCCCGGCCTTAGGGGTCAGCCATTTCTCTAAGAAACCCTGATTCCTTTCATTGAAGAGTGGTTTTAGAAACTAAGATCTGGGTTCTGAGTGTCATCATTTAAGTGGAAACACAAGATTAGGATTATTGACCAAGTACATAAAAATACAAGTGAGCATGAAATCAAACAATCTGTTATTTATTTGACCTGTAACTGAGGCTTCTCAATGTTTTCCTCACCAGAAGTATGATCTGCACAGTATAGTGTACTGGTTAAGAGCCTGAGCTCTGAAACCAAAGAGCCTGAATTTGTATGCTGACTCTGTTGCTTACTTGCTGTATTGCCTTGGGCTAGTTGCTTAACTTTTCTGTGTCTCAGTTCTAACATGGAAGTAGCAAAAGTTCCTACCTCACAGATGACTTGTAAAGTTTTAAATACGGTGATATTTGCAAAGCACCTGAAAGGAGCCTAGCACCCACTAATTACTATACGAATGTCAGTTGTTATCATTGCTATTTTGATAGCTTTAACCACAAGTTGAATACTGAAAGGCAACCTCCAATAATAGCCAACACTTATTGAACCTATTTTACGAGAAAGACACTTGTTAATCCTATGGATGAAACATATCCTATTTTTAAATGAAATATTTTCTTGTTATCAATTTTTAACTTAAATTTGATTCACTGGGCATATTTTAATCCATATTTTATCTTTTAAACATTTTTATTCAATTTTGCATCATCAAAACTTTATGTGGTAGAGCCTCACAAATACCTTCCCTTTGCTGGGTATGCATCCTACTTCTCACATTAAGAAGCAGAAACTAGCTTCCTGTCCTTTGCATCTTTTTTGGTTTTTTTTAAGTTTATTTTGATATCATTAATCTACAATTAAATGAGCAATATTATGGTGATTACACTACCCCCTTCATCAGGTGCCCCCCACCAACCCCATTACAGTCACTGTCCACCAGCATAGTGAGATGCTATAGAGTCACTCCTTGTCTTCTCTGGGTTGTACAGTCTTTGCATTTTGAACTTTCTTAGTGACTTGTTTAACCAATAAAATTCAGAAATAATATTCTTGAACTTTTGAAACTAAGAATTATCAGAAGGTTTGGCACTTCCATCCAGGTGTCTTAAAGCCCTTACTTTTGGGATGACCCATCTGAGAACCAAGCTGCCACAAAGGAAAAGCCTAAACTGGATAAGGAGGCCCAGGGAAGGCACTCAGGTTGACGACTAGAGTTGAATTACCAGCTGACAGCCAGCATCAACTGTCAGCTATCTTGGGTATCCAGCTTACTCAGATTTCAAGTGACTGTAGACCTGATAGCTGATGCCGCTTTGTGCACTGTGTCCAGTCAATCTGCAGAACTATGGGCAATAATAATAAATTATCACTTGAAGTCGCAACGTTTTTGGGTGCTTTGCTATGTAGAAATAAGCAACCAAAACAGACTTCTTCAATTTTTTTATACTCATGCACTGATGAGAAGATTTGTTCACATGAGTAAAGGTAGCAAATGTCAGAGGCTTATTAATAGCTTTTTGACTCATGGATGGAATTCTCCCCATTGCCAGAACTAGATCATGTGCTTTTTGTCACTTGTATGTCATGAAATCTAATAGCTTTTTTTTCTTCCTTCATTGACCAATGTAATTTTGAAAAATCTTGAGTTTCAAATCCAATACAACTTTTTCACAGCAAATATTTCAAAATAATGATAAAGTTTTTCCTTACATACAGCCAACAGTTGCTCAATTGGTTTGTTAATAATTCTTCATTAAAATTAAAATTATAATATTAACTAAACACCACCAGTGAAATGTGACTTGTTCCATGTTTTCAAGGTTTCATTTCCATTTTGAATCTAGAGACTCTGTATATATTTATAGTTTCATGGAATTCTTGGCATTTCCAACAAATTCTTTTAGAATCTCGGTAATATAAAGATAAGCAAGCCCACAGCTATGCTTCAAAAATATCCAACGTGAGAATCATTCAGAAAACATGTTTTTGATTCTTGCAGCTTACAAATTTTTGACAAAAGTCTTCCTTTGCATGAGCAACACAATTCAGTATGAAATAGCAGACTGTGGCGTCTGATCCGATTTCTTGACATGAAGCCCAAAGCAGGATGGAGCAGTTCAGATTTCATTAGAGTCACCATTCTGATAACATCATTTAATGTGGAATTCTGATCTATAGCAAATGTCTACGTTTGAAAGGCTCACTGTGAAAAAAATAACGTATTTCTTGAATCTTAAGGTTTATAATATTAGATGTATGAAAGCCTTTACAACTTTCTGTCATTTTTTCCTCACTGTAAGGACAAATTTATGCAGGGTTTCCAAAATATTTTATTTATATCAATTTAAATATCTCCTCTCCTGTAGGCACTTTCCATAATTTATGGAACAAAGAGTTTCTCTTTAGAGATTCTCACTAGCGTCATTAGCAAGGTACTATTCATCTGTAATGCAATGTCTTTAATCTAACAATATTCTGGTATCTATTTCATCCAATACATCATCAATCTGTCTATTGATTGCATTAATTAAAAAGTGGTACATTTTCTGTTTCCTTTACATCATTGACCCTGCATGTTGCATTATCAGTTTTAAGGTGGGCTGTTAGAACAAAAAGTCTCCACTTGAGGGAGGCATTCTGTATTTGGATGTTATAGAACTTTGTAATTAGTCCTTTGAGCATAACCTAATGTTGTTTAAATGTTTTCACACAGCAAATTTATTTCTTAATCATTTATTCATTAAATTTTTATCTAGACATTACTATGTGCCAGACATGGATCATTGCATCATTGCCAGTGAACTAAACATTCCAAGATTCCTGCCCTTGAGATGATTACATTCCAGCAAGGCAAGACAGACAGCAGTACTACAAGTAATAAAAATAAAATTACGTAATATATTGAAATAGGACATGTTCATTTGCCAGGGCTACCATAACAAGATACAAACTATAAAGCTTAAAACACAGAAATTTGTCACCTCACAGTTCTGAAGGCTAGAAGTCTGAGAGCAAGGTGTAGGCTAGGGTTGGTTCCTTCTGAGGGCTGTGAGGAAGCATTGCTCCATGATTCTCTCCTAGCTTCTGGTGGTTTGCCAGAAATCTGTGACATTCCTTGGCTTGAGGACAGACCACCTTAATCTTTGCCTTCTTCACAGGGCATTCTTCTCGTGTGTTTGCCTGTGTCTTAATGTCCCCTGTTTATAAGGACAGTAGTCATATTTGGTTAGGGGGTCCACCCTACTCCAACTTGACCGCATCTTAACTAATTATATCTGAGGTAATAGGAGTTAGGACTTCAACATATGAATTTTTTTGGAGAGACAAAATTCCATAACAGATGATATGTGCTACAGAGAAAAGAAAGAGTAGTAAAAAGTATGTGGGTAAGGAGGCAGGTTGTAATATGAAACAGAATGATCAGGGCAGACCTTAACCAGGAAGATTTAAGAGAGTATTGAAGTAGTACAGAAAGGTAGCCAAGCAAATATCTAAGGAAAGAGCTTTCCAGGCTGATGGGAGAGTTTTAGAAAAAGCCCTTGGCCACAGTATGCCCTCTAGCTTGTGGAATAGAGCCAACTCATGTAAGGCTTTGCAAGCCATTGTAGATTTTGGTTTCTGATCTGGGTAAAAGGAAAGGCATGAAAGGCATGGCAGATTTTGAACAGAGTGATGTGACTGATTTCAGTTTTACAATGGTTCTTCTAATTGCTGTGTAGAGAAGAGACCTACAGTAGACAATTCAAGGACGGCTGAGGATTTTTATTGTACAACTAGAGAGAAGGAGTTGCTGTCAACTTGGCAAAGCCTGCTGGTGAAGCAGGTTTTCAGCACACTCTTTGTGGCAGGCTGCCTCGGACACAGCTTCTAATGAGCCCTACCTCTAGGTACTCATGTTCTTGTGTATGACTCTCCCCTTCAGTCTGGGTAGCATCTATGGACGTGTTTTAGTGAATATATTATAGCAAAGTGAAGGGATGTCTATTCCCACATTAGGGTAAAGAAAGACTGTAGTCTTAGCCTTGCATGTTCTCTGTTGCTCTCCTGCATTCTGGTTCTCTCACCCACGGAAGGAAGCCAACTGCCAGACGTGAGCTGCTCTGGGGAGAGTTCATGTGGTGGGCAACTGAGGGAGGCCTCTGGCCAAGAGCCAGTGAGGAATTGAGATCTTAGTCCAAAGTCCACAAGGAAATGTATCCTTCCAACAACTGCAGGAGTGGATTTCTACATGAAGCTTTCCCCTTCATGCCTGAAAATGAGACCACAGCCCTGCCTAAAAGCTTGACTTCAATCAAGCTCACGACTGACCTCCACTAAAAGGACCACCTAAGCCATGCCTGGATTCCTAACCCATAGAAATTGTGAGATAATAAATGTTTGTTTCTTTAACCAAACATTATGTAGCAATAGGTAAGTAAAACAATTATTTATGTAGCAATAGAGAAGTATAACACTCTTTTAAAGGGTTCAAAACTTTTCTTGAGAAAAACATTCAAAACATTTTGAGGTCAGGTACCAAAGAATTTGCTTATAACCATTAATTCATTTGCTAAGATACCATGCAAAAAAGATAGTTAAAGTGAGAGAAGAGAGAATTATAGGGACTTTCTAATTCATATTTAAGGAAATTCTCATTATATTGCTTAATGAGGGCTTAATACTTTTGCACTATTGGGTTTATCTTGGGAATGTTAGCTTTCCAGCTTTAATCAGAAGTTTATCCATTAAGAAAGGAAAACATATTTCTGTAAAAATCTAAATAGAAAGTACTTAGAAAGACCATAAGCTAAGGGAACTTCAAAAGTTCATTTTCAAAAAGGAAATTTATATCATCTGCATTTCTTAAGAAAATTGAAAGATATTTTCTAAAAACATGTAGTACGTAAAACAGGAAGTAATAAAATGTTAATTTTCACTCCTTGAATGATTAAAATTCTGAACATATTACATTAAAATATTCTGGAGAGTCTTATGTAATCACAGGTATTGATTTCTATAACTGTAGTGTTCTATGATCCCTTTCAAAAATCAATTCAATTCAATTGTTATTTGCTTAAAGTCATTAATATTTTTACTTGAGAAAAATAACTCATTATAAAATTTAATCAAGTACCAGACTTTGATTCATTATTAATAGAAAAATAATAAAAATAATTATATAATAAAGAAAAAGTACATTTGGAAAATTTTTAAGCATCAATTAGGATGCTATGATGAAATACCATAGCCACTGTGGCTTAAACAACCAACATTTATTTCTCACAATTTTGAATGCTGGAAGTCTGAGATCATGTACGGTTAGGTTCTTGGTAAGGGTCCTCTTCTTGCTCATGTGCTCACATGGCCTTCCCTTGGTGAATGCACACACAGAGAGCGAGCATGCATCTCTTCTTTTTTTTTTTTTTAGGGCATTATTCCCTTTATGGGAATCCCACCCTCATGATCTCTTCTATACCTGATTACTTCCCAAAGGCTCTAACTTCAAATACCATCACATGAGAAATTAGGGTTTCAGCTTATGAATTTTGTAGGGACACAAACATTCAGACTGCAGCAGAGTCCTAGAATAAGTATACTGGAAGAAGGAGGCAAAGATCGTGTAGCTAGAATTATAGGAGATTGTACTGATTACATGGCATCCACCAGGCCTTGGAAAATAGGCGATGTTATCATCCAAGCCTGCTTCAGAGAAAGAAAACAAAAAAAATTTAACCCCCGTTGTAAACATGTATTCTCAGACTGTCCCATTACCATTCTGTTTCCTTCAAAACGTACACACCAGAGTGGCTGGATTTCTCTCGGAAGGATGTGAGAAATCTGAGATTATCCAAGTGGCTGGAAAGAACAGTGAATGGAAACTCAGGAAAGAGGCAGAGCTATCTGGATTTGGAGGCAAAAGGGATTCCCAAGCAGAGAGTGGGTAGCAGAAATTCCAGACTTCTTTTTGCTCAGTTTTATTCATCCCAGTTTCTAGAGACTATTAATTTTGGGTGTTATTATTGTTGAACTGCCCTGGCCCCTTAACTTGTTACCACCTCTCCTCAAGAAAAATTTCTTGAAGTTTGTTGGGACTTTAAAATGGAACATTATATAGACCAAAAAAAGAAAGTGCATAAAGGAAAAAGAAGAGAACAGAGATTAAAGTAGAACATTCTAGACTGAAAGGGAAGAGTACATTTAAAGGTCCAGAGGTGAGAAAGCGCTTGGCTTTAAGGAAAATTAAAAATGATCCAAGGTAAACATTGCGCTAAGAGGTCATAAAGGATAAAACCGAGAATGGTCATTGGATTTGAGATTAGATGGACTAGGGCAAAGCGGTAGGATATTTAAGCACTGGGATGAAAATTATCCAAATTCATCAACCTTTATAATCAGCATATTTGACAACAAACTTTGACTAGACTTTCCAAAGAAGAGAAGCAGAATAAGACATGTTTTCATAAAGAGATAACCTTTGCTATGTATCATCTGCTTTACATTATACTAGCACGGTTTAAAAGCAAAATACATGCCATGGTTACTCGATGCTGTTTCCCAGCTTGTGGGAATTGTTTATGGTTTTTAATGGTTCAACATGTTTTCATTCTTTTTTGCCCAAGAAAAAAAAATAGCTCTCAGAAGGCTCATCACTTTGGAAGGGATGTGGCCCTGTCTGGCAGAAAGAAGAGGAAAAGTCTAGGAGTGATTGAGAAGTGTAAGGCAGCATCGAGGGGTGAGCAAATACAAGGAGATGTGGTTCCCAGAACTTCAAGACCCCCCCAGGATGGGGATCATTTAACACAAATGATTTGTCAGTAATTAGGGTTCCCAGAAACATCATTTGCATCTCCCTTTCTAATTTAAAATTCCTCTCTTGGTAGCCGTCTTTGATATCAACTAGTACAGGTGATAGAGAAACAGAAAAACAGAAGCACTATTCTGTAAACATCCAGGAGATACTGTTAAAATATTTTAAACAATATTTTTAAAAATACAATGAGTGGATAATGGGGGGAATCAATGTGGCTCGTGTGATTGTATACTAATGACACCATAATAAAAAAAATACAATGAGTGAGTGGAAAAGCAGAAGGGAATTGTGAAGTGTAATGTAAAAAAGTCTTTCCATAAGGAGCAAGAGCTATCTTAACTCATTGTTGAAGTCAAAACTGTTCATATTATACCATCACAGTGGTAAATTCATGTTTTGAAGTTTTGTGTATCTGTTATCCCACTCTCTTCTTTAATCATAAGTAACTTTGTGTAAAGAACAAATGTTCTGATAAAACTGGTGCCTTGGCTGTGAACACCATCCGAATATTGATGAAAACATAGCTTGAGGAGGAAAACTTTTACCTCTCTTTAACTTATAATTTTTTTAAATATTGGTTTTATATTAATCAGTTGTTTTATCAAGTTAATCTGGCTAGAGTTCTGATCAATGAAGGTATAGATCTAATGTGTAATGAAATAAGCCAGCTTTCAAATTTAAAATCACTTTTTAGCAAAGGCATTTGTTGTATAACAGTACCCACAGCTACACAAAATTGTATTTGTAAGGATATGGTCTCAGGGCATGCAGAGTATAAAAGATAATTTATTTGTGCAATGCTTATCTTCACCCTAACATACATTTAACGAAGAGATGCCACATTAGTTTTTTCCCAGAATTCATTCAATCCTAGTAAACGTTTACTGAGTGACTTCAAGGAAAAAGCCTGTGTGCAATGTACAGGATAATGCAAAGGTGAGACCTTCTCTGCCCAAACATCTCACATCCCAGAAGTGGAGCTCAGCTATATGCACAGAGAAGAATATAAATAGAATGTGAGACTTGCTAAAAAGGGATCTATGAAGAATTGTTAAGGGAGCATAGAAGGCATAGGATTAATGGCTGCTAAACCCAGAAGATGATATTGAGGAAGGACAAGGCTCAGAGAGGCATCATTGAAAATAGTGGATTTAAACTGCAGGAGTTCTCTTTCTAAATCATATATTATTGTTCTTTAAATATAGTTGCTTTGTGTCTATATCTAATATTTATTTGAGATTCAAGGAGGTTTATAAGATGAAATTATTACTCAGTTATAAACTAGTAAAATTATTAACACATCATTATTACTGCTGGGTCCACAGCCCCGTGCCAAGCATTGTGAAATCTGCAAAATCCCTGCAAAGGCTGGGTACCTACACAGTGTCCAAGGAGTCAGTGCAAGACGACAGATAATTCATTGTTGATGGAGATTTTCTGTACTGCCTACAGATTGGCCAGCCACTGGGGCCCCAGCTACAGAATGCTGGCTCCGAAGGCCCCAGGATGTCGGCCAGCAGCCTCCACTTGCAGTCTGGCTCTAGGCAGAAACCACAAATAGTAAGGATGTGCCTGTTTGTTAACTAAGATTCACAAAGCAGTTGCAGGATTTCTTGCGACGCATCTGAAGAGACAGAAATCCCAACATGCTCTCCTGTACAGGGATGCTTTGAAGGAGGCTAGAAAAACAAGGATGAAATGCCAGGTGGAAACTTACATTTATTTGAGGTCCTCTAATAAGATCACGTGCTACTGCTTACCCAACAGTTCATCCAAAATAATGGACTTTTTTTTACATAAAAAATAATTGTGCGTGAGAGTAACCTTCTATACTGTTAAGTATTTAAAAACTCACAAACCCATGCTGGACACATGTCATGTGCCAGGTTATTTACCATTTTAGACCCTATCCTGGGAGAGCAAATCAAGCCTCTCACTGTTTTTTAAAATATGAAAAGAGATGCTGAGAAGATTATCACCTGCTCCCCAAAGCTACCTGTGTTGCTTCAAAGCTTGAGAAGTTTTGGGCAGAACATCTTGAGGATGGAGCTGGGAGGGGAGAGCGACTGGAGTGAATACACCCAGATCTTAAGCCCTAGTTTCCAGGGTCTATGTCCCTTTCAGTAGGTGAGATTACTCACCGCCCATGCTCCAAATAAACAGAATGCCTAAATCCAAATTTACTCTGAGGAGATCTGCAGGATTTGCTTTAAAACAAAAATTTTTTTAAAGGTCTGGACAACTCCTGAGAGGAAGTTTTAATGCTCCTGGGAGCTGCACTGACTCTTGAGTAGCTCAGGTCTCTTTCAGGATATTGAAAGCGGCAATTATAAAATGGTAGCCAAAAGGCTAGAAAGAGTTATTGTAGCAAACTCTTCCAAGAGAGTGTCCTAGGTGTTCAGAGCATTGGGTCCAACGGGCAGGAAGATATTCATGAAGAAAAGGAGGGAGGAGAAAAGAATTTTAAAAAGAAGAAAAAGAAAATACCAAAAGGTACATGTTTAACTTCATAAATAATGCACATCATAAAATATGTATTTGTTTAGTAAACACCTAGTGTATAACAATGTGAGTCCCCAAAATCGCCCTAGGTTTGCCACACTGAATAATAAATACAGCACCTTAAATACCTGACTGCCAAGATGGATGAAAAAGTGAAGAGGCCAGCCCGTGCTGACCTCCGACTCCACAGCCTTCCCCTGCCCCTGGGGGAGAAGACACAGCGGATGCAGCCTGATTAGGCGGTGGGAAGGGGCCGTGCGCCGAGGCGCTGAATAATGGACATCCTTGGGAGCGCCTGTGGAGGCTGCACGTTTCCAGGGGAGGGGAGGGTGGCGAAGAGCCTTAAGGTCTTGCAGCAACCAGAGGAAAACCAGAAGAGATGAGACTGGCAATAAATCTTTCAATACCCAACAACACAGGCTGCCAGAAAAAAAGGTTTTTATCCATATTAGCAGAATAGCATTCGATCTTTTGCTGTCCTGGTCGCTCATGTGAACTGAATATATTAATGCTGTTAGAGCCAGCCTGAGAACGTTGGACCAATCGGACCCATTCAAAACCATTAGTTGTTTAACCCTGGCTTGCAGATTAGCACAAATGAATTAACAGAACGTACTTTGCCGGGAATTTTCAGTATGCCTTCCAAATGGTTAAACGGAGACTCTTTATTGATCATAAAGGGGTCCTAATGCAAACGCAAGAACGCTGAGGCGGCACTCCTGTGCGCAGTAGGTTGCAGTTCACAGCGATGAACTTCCCGTCTCCTCTCCAGCCTCCAGCACGCATCTTCCCATGCTGACACGCGTCATCTAACGTCCTCGCTTTGCCACCGTCACAGCAATTGCTTGACAATTTGATTACAGTTTCCTGTCAGCTCACGCGCGGGAATATTTCTGTGAGCTTTCAGCCATGGCAAAATATTTTGATTTTGAAATGATAGTAATCCATGAAGAAAAATGTCTTCAAAATATTGATTTCTGATAATAAACCCAGATCTGCATAAAGGAAATTGATTTAAGTGTCTCTGAATAAGGATGTGTTGGGGCACCGAGGGAAGAAGGGCGGCAGAGGCTGTGGCGGCATGAGAAAGAGGAGGGCTTGGGTGGTGGAAACTCCTGAAGGAAGCAGAGCCACGGTCAGTGGTCAGTGGCCTGGTGGAGAGGATCCAGTCACCGTTCTGGTGGCCCAGGATATAGATATGTTACCAGTGTCGTTTCAAAAACACGCTTCCTTCCTCAGCCAGCTAAAGGTTGTTGGATACTTACATTGGCAGCAATTTGATAGGAAAGGACAATGAAGAATGAAACTTTGCATTTAGAAGGAAACTATCTCTAAGTTCAAAAAATAACGTCTCTGTGTGTGTGTGTGTGTGTGTGTGTATTTAAATGAACAAATCTCAAATGTTAAAGGTCATATCTATATGTAAGAATTTTTGTCTCTTACTATAAAATGGAGACAGGGTTCTTCATATA
The DNA here is from genome assembly GCA_032199065.1 of Smutsia gigantea. Taxonomy (NCBI): domain Eukaryota; kingdom Metazoa; phylum Chordata; class Mammalia; order Pholidota; family Manidae; genus Smutsia; species Smutsia gigantea. Next base: position 27,462 of record JAVSCE010013029.1, on the reverse strand, counting down.
TGAGTAAGACTGGCACTTAGTGACCCCTAATAGAGATATGAAATAGGATTTGTCTTGAATTATATAGACCTGTGCCCCTCAAATGAGACTGCACCAAGAACGACCTCCACATTCTTTTTTGTTCCCTCAGAAATCGGACATTCAAAATAGTTGCTACCAGCATTTTAGGCACTTCTACACTATCCTGGTTTTCCACAGAATAAGACAAAAATGAAATTATTTCCACAAGTGAGCAAGATAGAAATGGGCATAGGATCAGACTGAAATAATCATGGAATTTTAAATGAAAGAAAATGTTCTGAAATGAAAACCTATTACTGTAGCCCTGGAGCTAAAGGTAATTTATAGGTAGACCAGTAAAACATGTGTTCTTCAATAATGCAATCAATCACTTTACCTGGAATCTAGCCACTCAGCAATGTAAGGCTCTAGCATGAATCTAGATTTTTTTCAAGCTGCTATTAGTCAGATAGCTTTTAATGACTTCTACTTTTAGACAACAGAGCTATTTAAGTCTATAATTGTCCTACATTTCTTCTTAAATGGCATATGACCCTACATGCTGACATATCTTATATTCGGAACAGGGAAAGCAAATGGTTATAACACATGGACTGTGAAAGCATAAATTACTCCAAAAAATTTCTGCCACTGACATTTTGTTTTTGTATTAAGGTATAATTTACATAGAGCAACACTCATACTTTTAACAAGCCACTCTGTGAGTTTTGACAAACACATATAGCCATGAAACAAATATCACAATCTAAATATAGAATAGTCCAATAATCCCCACTCCCCAATTCCCTCCTGCTTCTTTGCAATCAACCCCTCCCGCACTATCAGCCCCTAGCACCCACTGATTCCATCCCTATAGTTTTGTTTTCCAGAATGTCATATCAGTATACTCATAAAGTATATGGTCTTTTGAGACTGGTGACTTTCGCCTAGAAAAATGTAACTGAGATCCATCCATGTGTTGTGATATCAGTAATACATTCTTTTTATTACTGTGTAGTGTTTCATTGTATAGATGTACTTTAGTTTGGATTGACTCTGGTTTGCAACAGTTACTGATAAACCCACGACAAGTATTAACATACATGATTTTGTGTGAACACAAGATTCCACTTAGCTTGGGTAAATGTCTTAGAGTGGTGGGGCTGGGCCATATGCTGAGTGTATATTTAAGTTACAAAAAATTGCCAAACTGGTTTGAAAAGTGGCTGCACCATTTTGAATTCCTACAAGCAATATATGGGAGTTTCAGGTGCTCCACATGCTTGCCAGCAATTGGTGTTCTCAGTTGCTTTGTGTGTTTTATTTCAGCTCTTCTAATAGCTGTGCTATGGTATCATATTGTAGTTTTTAATTTGCATTTTCCTAATAACTAATGATGTTAAGCATCTTTTCATGTATGTATTGACCATTCTTACATGTTATTTGACGAAGAGTCTGTTTATTTATTTTGCTTACTTTAAAAAATGATGGTTGATTTTTTTTTATTACTGCTCTTTGAGATTTCTTAGGTAAATTGAACATATGCCCTTTATCAGATAAGTGATTTTAAATATTTCTCCTAGTCTGTGTCTTTTAATTCTCTTACCAGTCTCATATATAGGGCAAAGGCTTCATTTCAATGCAATCCAACTTATTAATCTTTTCTATTATGGGTTGTGCTTTTCATATTATATCTAGGAAACCTCTGCTTAATCCAAGATCACAAAAAATTTCCTCCTAGTGTGATCACAAATTGCTTCTAGTGTATAGGTTATTCATTGCATAGTTTAAAATAGATCTAATATTAATGAAATCTAAGTGATATCAATGAGTTGAAAGAGTGGACAATTTTTTTTTTAATTCAGAAGAAGATAAAGAGCTTTCAGTATTTCACATATTTGGAAATTCTGAAATCACAATCTTTTCCCTAAAACATAACAAATTACACCAGTACTATAGTCATTCATTCATTCATTTACCAAGTATTTATTAATTGTCTTACTATTTTCCAATTACTATGCTAGATGGTGTGGTAACAGAGTTTCAAATGTGGCTGTTCTCTTCCCTCAAGCAGTTCATACCTTGATGTAGAACAAAGACAAGTAGAGAGAAAAGTATATATAGCACAATATGATCAAAGCAAGGATTGAGGTGGTCACCACCAGCAGCAGAGCCAAAGGAAGGACACTTACCACCAAATGAGAGCCCATAGTGACCCCATGGGAGAGAGGAGATGAAATTTGTAGACCTCAGGAGCAGTTTAGTGGAGGGGGTAAAAATATAAATACATAAATAACTATTTAATTACCGACATTCCAAGTGCTATGAAAAAAGTTATAGGAAGTAACGACAATATATATAAAAAGGCCATTTAGTCTAGAAGCCAGCAATTGGTGTTCTCACCAATTAAAAACTAACATGTGAACTGGAAGCTAAGCATAATCACAAATTAATTTTGGATCAAGAGGGAAAAATTCAACATCACAGACTGAGAAAACTGCACATTGAAGGACCCTAATAGGTAACAAATGAACATATTTGATGAACAGAGAAAAGGTCAGGCCAATAGGGAATTGCGTGGTGGTTTTCCAATTTTAGTTTACACAAGAATCATCCAGGAAGCTTGCTTAAAACTAAGGTTGTGCGGCCTCACATTCAAAAGTGTTGATACAGTAGGTCTAAAATAATAAGGTGATTACTATCTGATGTATCAATCACCACACTTCAATAGAGTCTAGAACAGAAAGAGACTTTTATTTTACTTTAACTATTGTATAAGCATTTCCAGACATGATCATGTCATTTCTACATACCCCAGTTCACATCTCTTCAAAAATAAGGATTTTCTCTTTCACAAGAGATTTTCGTATTTTTGCTGGGCACCACCTCCTCAGAGTTCCTTACTCGGTAGGTTTAGGGTGGGGCTAAGACTTTTCATTTCTAACGTATCCCCAGGAGATGTTAGTCAAAGATTATACACTGAGAACCACTGTCATACATATTCACAATGCCATTATCATAGCAAACAGATTTAATGGTAATTTCTCAGTATTACCAAATATCAGGTGCATATTCAATTTTCCTGGTTGTCTCCAACTGTCTTTTTACAGATGGCTTATTTCATTCATATGTCAAACAAGTCCACACATTACATTTGGATCTATCTCTCTTAAATTTCTTATATGTGTATGTCAAACCAATCAGCGTCACCTCTACCTCACTTGTCTCTTTTGTTTACTACCTTATAACTTCAAAGTTGCTAAGAGACTAGATCCTAATTATTCTCTGCACAAAAAAGAAACAATTATGTGATGTGATAGATATGTTAGCTAATGCTCTGGTGGCAATCACACTGCAATATATAAATATATCATCAATATGTTGTATATTTAGACCTTAACAATGTTACATTTCCATTATATCTCAATAAAAAAAAGACAAGAACCTCAAAAAAAAAAAATAGAGGCAGAGAGTGAAAAGTAAGGAGACAGCAAGTAGGAACGAAGACATTCAGAATAAGGATAGCTGAACCAAACTCTATACTAGAACCCTTGAAAAGCCTTTGAAGGATATAAAATGGGAATGAGAGATGATCCAGTTTGCATTAAAATATTACTTTGGAGTGATGTCATCACGATGGCATCATGGATCATACCCGATCTCAGTCGACCTCCCTAGAAGACCAGCCAGCAGCTATCTATAAGGAAGACACTACTGGGGAGATCCCAGAACCTGGAAGCGAGGCTGAAGCACTCCCCTCAACACAGAGACTGAGAAGGGCTGAATTAGAAAAGTAAGAGATGTGGCTTTACTCTCTCCGCAGCAACCATTCCCCAGAGCAGTACACTGCCACCCCCAGGCCTACAGTTTCTCCAGTGGGAAAAAGAGAACCCAGGGTAGACATTAGCTCCCCCAGAGCTGTAAGATGCTTCTCAAGAGGCCCCTCAGGTTCCATCATGCAGGGAACACCAGGGAAACTGTGCAGCTCTGCTAGTGGGGATCTAATAGAGACAGATAAGTTGGGAAGAGCTTATAGCAGCCAGCAATCAGATACCAGCACAGCACATTCCTGCTGGCAGACAAACCTGAGCGGAAATCCCAGCCTGTGGCTCTGCTGATCTGGAGAGCCAAGCAGGTGGTCCTGTCTGGCCAGGGAGTCCATTTGGTAGTTCTGTTTGATTTGGATCATCAGCCACAAGACTATACCAGCTGTTCAGCATATTCTCCAGCCCCACCCTGGCAGGGGAACAAATTCATAGTCCCACCCGATTGCTGAGCATAACATCCAGTCCCACTGCTCTGGGAAGCTTGGCCACAGCATCTAGCAGCTGCGGTACACACCCTGCAGCCTCCGTAGGCAGGGAGCCAAGCCAGCGCCCTGCCCAACTGTTAAGCACAGTTTCCGACCATGTATAACCAGGGAGTTGCACGGTGACCCTGAGGAGCCTTGGAGCCCAGTTTATGAGCCCTGCCTGACTGCTGAATAGCCTGTGGCCTCATTCAGGCAAGAATCTCAGCCAGTGACCTTGCACAGTGTGGAGCATAGCCTACAGCCCCACCTGACCCAAAAGCCTGACCTACCCAACTGAGGAGAACAGTCATGGGCCCGTCTCGACAATGGACAGGTTACCCAGGGAATTCATAAGGAAAAAGCAGATTTTGAACAACTCAACAGTTGAAATAGACATAACAGACATATATAACATTCCACTCAACAGCAGCAGAATACACATTCTTCTGAAGCATGCATAAAACATTTTCTAGGACAGATCATATGTTAGGCCACAAAACAAGTCTCAACAAATTCAAGAAGATAGATATTACGTCAAGTGTCTTTTCTGAAAACAATGGTATGAAATTAAAAATCAGTAAGAGGAAGAAAGCTGGGAAATTCATAAATCCATGGATCTTAAACACCATACTCTTGAACAATGTACTGAAGAAGAAATTATAAGTTAAATTAAAAAAAAATTGAGACAAATGAAAATGGAAACACAACATACCAAACTAATGGGACTCAGCAAAAGCAGTTCTAAGAAGAAAGTTTATAAATACACAGGTAAAGAAAAAAGAAAGATCTCAAACAACAACCTAACATTATACATCAAGGAACTAGAACAAACTAAGACTCAAGTTAGCAGAAGGAATGAAATAATATATGTTTAAGCAGAAATAAATGAAGTTGAGAATAGGAAAACAATGAAAAAGCTTAACAAAACTAAGAATTGATTCTTTGAAAAGATAAACAAAACACATAAACCATTAGCTAGACTAACAGAGAAAAAGGAAGACTCATTTAAATTTATAAATGAAAGAGAAGACAACACAACTGATCCCATGGAAATACAAAAGATCCTAAGTTACTGCTCTAAACAGTTAAATGACAACACATTGGACAACCTAGAAGAAATGCATAAATTCCTAGAAATAGTCAACCTACTAAGATTGAATCATGAAGAAATACCAAAGTTTGAACATGCCAATATTGAGTAAGAAGAATAAATCAAAAATCAAAAAATCACTCAAGCCAAGGACTAGATGGCTTTACAGGTGGATTTGACCAAACATTTAAAGAAGAATTAACACCAATCCTTCTCAAACTTTTCCAAAGAACTGAAGAGGAAGAAACACTTCCAAATTGATTTTATGTGGCCAGCATTACCCTAATACCAAAGCCAGGCAAGTACTTTCCAAGAATAGAAAAGTACAGACCAATATCCTTGATGAATACAGATGCAAAAACTCTCAACAAAATATTAGCAAAATTAATTCAACAGCACATTAAAATAATCATATACCATGATCAAGTGGGATTTATCTTTGGGACGCAAGGATGGTTCAACATATGCAAATCAATAATGTGATACATCACATTAATGGAAAAAAAGACAGAAATCATATGATCACCTCAAAGGATAAAGAAAAAATATATGAAAAATTTCAATATTCTCTGATGATAAAAACTCTCAGCAAATTGGGTAAACAAAGAACTTACTTCAAAATAATAAAGGCCATATAAGACAAGCTTAAGGCTAACATCCTCCTCAATAGTGAAAGGTTGAAAGCTTTCCCTCTAAGGTCAGGAATAAGACAAGGGTGCCTGTTGTCAATACTCTGATTCAACATCATACTGGAAGTCCTAGCCAAAACAATCAGGCAAGAAAGAGAAATAAAAGCCATCCAAATCAGAAAGGAAGGAGTATAATTATTTGCATGTGACAATCTAATATGCAGAAAATTCTAAAGAATCTACCAAAACACTGTTAGAACTAATAAATGAATTAAGTTACAGGATACAAAATTCCATACAAAAATTGGTTCTGTTTCTATACATTTAACAATAAACTATCTCAAAAAGAAATGAAAACAGTCCCATTCATAACATCAAAAATATTACATACTTTGGAATAAATTCAACCAAGGTGGTGGAATATCTGTATGATAAATACAATAAGACATTGATGAAAGAAATTTAAGAAGACACAAATGGAAAGGCATCCTATGTTTATTGGCTGGAAGAATTAATATTATGGAAATGTCCATACTACCCAAAGCCATCCATAGATTCAATGCAGTCTCCATCAAAATTATAATGGTATTTTTTGATTAAATAGGAAAAAAAATCCTAAAATGTATATGGAACCACAAAAGATCTTGAATTGCCAAAGCAACCTTGATAAAGAAGAAAAAACTGGAGGCATCACACTTCCTAATTTCAAACTATAAAGCTGTAGTATAGGGTAATCAAGACAGTATTGTACTGGCATTAAAAACTAACACAGAGATCAGTGGAAACAGAGAGAAATAAACCCACACACATATAGTCAACTAATAATTGGCCAGGAAGCCAAGAATTCTCAATGGGGAAAAGATATCTCCTTAGTAAATTATGTTGAGAAACTGGATATATTATTCAAAAGAATGAAACTGGACATATATCTTAACACCAAACAAAAAAACTAACTCAAAGTGGACTAAAGACTTAAGTTTATTATCTGAAACTTTGGAATTCCTAGAAGAAAACAGGAAAACATTTTCTTGACACTGGTTTTGTCAGTGGCCTTTTGGGTATGACACCAAAAGCGCAAGTACCAGAAGCAAAAAGAAACAAGTGTGACTCCATTCAGTTAACAAGTTCTGCTCGGCTATGGACATGATCGACAGAATGAAAGGGCAACCTATGGGATGGGAGAAAATATTTTCAAATCATGTATCTGATCAGGGGTTGATATCTACTGTATAAGGGACTCCTATGACTCAATAGCAAAAACAAACACACACAAAAAAAACCCAATCAAAAAATGGGCAAAGGACCTAAATAATATTTTTCCAAAGAAAATATACAAATGGCCAACAGGTACATGAAAAGATGCTTCATATCACTAATTCTTAGGAAAGTGAAAATCAAAACCACAAAAATCTCACAAGTGTTAGAATGGCTATTATAAATAAAGACAAGATTTAACAAGTGCTGACAAGGATATAGAGTAAAGGAAATCCTTTTGCAGTGTTGCTGGTAATATTAATTGGTACAACCACCATGGAAAACACCATGGAGGTCCCCAAATATTAGAAATAGAGCTACCATATGATCCAGCAATCCCTCTTCTGAGAATATATCTGAAAGAAATGAACTCAGCATTGCCAAGAGATATCTATACCCCCATGGTCGTTGTGGCCTTATTTATAACTGCCACTTCATGGAAACCACCGAAGTGTCTATCACTGGATGAAAGGAGAAGGAAAATATGATATATATATGTAACAGAATATTATTCAGCTGTAAAAAAGGAGATCCTGCCATTCGTGACAACATGGATGAAACTTGAGGTCATTATGCTAAATAAGTCAGAAATACCAAGTGACTTCACCTACATGTGGAATCAAAACAAAACACTAAGAAATAGAAGAGAGTAGATTGGTGGTTGCCCGGGACAGGAAGTGAGGACAACGGGTTAAGGTAGTCAAAGGATACAAACTTAGAGTTATAAGCTGAATTAAGTTCTGGGGATATAATGTACAGCAGTGTGAGTACAGTTAACAATATACTATATTGTACACTCGATAGTTGCTAAGAGACCAAATCTTAAAAGCTCTCACCACACACATACACAAAAGGTAACTTTGTGAGGTGATGAATGTTTTAACTAACCTTATTGTGAGGAATCACTTTGCAATATATACATATATCGAATCATCATGTTGTACACCTTAAACTTACACAATGCTGTATGTCAATCATATATCCATAAGGCTGGGGGAAATGCTTTTCACAAAATGTACTTTGGCTCTCAGGCAGAGAAGGAATTGTAGGGACTGTAGGAGTAGATTGGAAAATCCATTGAGAGCTATTGCATGGACCTAAGTGAATTCTTAGTCAAAGGTGAGGCGTAAAGATACAAAGAAATTGACAAAATCCATATGAGACAACTAATCTTCATCTCAAATACTGTGGTCTGCTTGTCTTATCACTAGCAATACCACCAGTCAAAAGAGAGAGAATTGCTAACACGAAAATTTCAGTCCCTTATGAGTGTGCACCCAAATCTCTGGGTTTTGCCTTGCCATTTCTGTCAGACATGGGTGCGGTTAACTCAACATCTCCAAAACACTTTTTCTGTTCTTCTCATTATTTCAATGAGAATTTTAAAGAAAAGGATTAGGCATGTTTAAAAACAATAGCCTCCTTAAGAAGTGTTATTTAGAAAAAGATCTCTCGAATTCTCTGAACTTTTTCATAAAGCAGTAATACTATCTTGAAGCTGTCTATACAGATATATAATTCAGATATATATGTACGAACACTTTTAATCCAGTCCTGAGATTCTTTTCTCCTACCATGTATTCTGTCCTCACCGCCACCATTCCCTCACAGGTATTGTTGGCTGGTGACAGTTCCTGAGGGTCATCAAAAAAACACAGAAAGACCAATTGATACAATTTTCCTATTTCCATATATGCAATTATCTATGTGAACATGGCTATGAAGCAAAACCATAATTGTGGGACAGTTTAGACAGTAAATGTATTTCTTTGTGTCTCTGCAGATTATTTTACATGAATATTCAATGTCCATGACTCTGCTACTTCTTAATATCCAATGGATAATTGCTAGATTTTGAACTTACTTTATTTATTAAATCTCTGCTTTTGGGGATCACAGGAGAGTTGGAGAGAAAAGGGACACACACTCTCTGCTGCCTCTCTTCTTTTTCTAATACTTTGAACATTAGCACACTTGTGATCTTATCATTGTCCTTGCCTAGAACTGGAATTTCCTCTTTGCCTCTCCAAATCATCACTTTATTTCTCAAGGTCAGCTCAGCTCTTACAATTTCTCTGAAGCCATCACAGATTAGGCCATCCAATTCATTCATGAATTCATTCATTCAGTCAGTCAGCAGATGTTAAGAGCATACCTCTGTATTAATTGGAACATCTAAATCCTTTCCTCAACCTCCTGTGCTCAATTGCTCTCCTTCTGATTCATAAAAAACTTCATCTACACTGCTCATTTGACTCTTGACTTTCACTTGTCTTGTTGATTAACTTTTCAAATGCATGTACCACAGCTTCACACTTAGGTTAATGATTCCTTGATGACCTTTTGTAGCCAAAAGATAATGAGGAAGGAGTGATTTTCATAAAGCTATTTATTCAACTCAAAGGACCATATTTTATTATGAGATTTATCTCTTTGTTGCTTTTTCTTTTGAAGTATAATTGATATACAAGCTTAGACAGTAAATGTATTTCAAGTATACAACACAGTAGTTCAAGAGTTACCCACATTATTAAATCCTCACCCCCCACAGTACAGTTACTATCTGTCCACATAGGTAAGTGTTACAGTCATTGGCTATATTCTTCATGCTGTACTACTATCCCTGTGACCAACTTCTATTAGGATTGAGAATTTATGCGCCCCTTTATCTCCTTCACCCTCCCCACTCACCCCAACCCCTCCCTGATGGTAATTCCCAGTCACTTCTCAGTGTTTAAGTCTACTCCTTTCTTGCTTTTATAATGTTAAAATATATTTCTCTTTCAAATGCACTCAGTGACCAAAATAAAGAGTTAGCAACTCTTTGTCAGATTTTCAAATGTCCTTAAATTTATAGGCTGTAAACTGTATGAGACTTTAACATTGATAAAGACAGCCACATCATACCTCTCTTCATCCCAAACAGCTCCCATCAGAGTACTTTATGCACAAAGGAGACTCGTCAAATAGCTTAACTGGTCTTTTCTATCTGTGAATTGTTCTCATTAGAGACCAAATCAGTACTCTGTACTTCCTTTGTACAATGTTATAATAATTTAGTAAGGGAGCAGAGAGTGTCGTAGGTGATCCTGTAAAGTGATTCAGTGTATTTCCACCATATGCGCAAACTCAAATGCACTCAAATTCAAGCACATGCATTTATGAAAAGAATGAGAAAGAGAGAGAGGAGGGAAAGAGAGAGAGGGAGAGAATGAAATAGTCTGAGCTTTGTGCATGTCCTTCCACTCCCTAAGCATACGCCCCAGAGTGAGCACAAGAATGAAAATATGCCTCTGCCTTCTCCTCTGTTGAGTTCACTTCCCACATGCCCCTGTTGGAGATCATATTCCTGCAGCTCTGAGTATTCTAGCTCTTAAAGATATGTGTTATAGATAATATGATTCCTAAATTCAGTGCAATTACTTCATCAGGTGCTCAACCAAAAAAGAAAAAATATATGTCTGTTCCAAAGCTAGAGAAAAAAATTGGCTGTACTGACCTGACTCTGAGACAGTATATCAGTCTCCTACTTGGTATCTTCCTAAGGGACTTTCAAGGGCAAGTTTGCCTACACTCAACTTTTGCCTTACCTGCTGACTCTAGACAGTATCACCACTTAAGATGCCACTCTAACTTGCTTGAGACGCCACTCTACCCTGGAAAGACTCTTTTTCACTTTGACGTTTCATGTATTTTATGGAAGGTGTTCTCCATTCGTAACCGATGATTCAAAACATTTAAATCACCTGCCATCATTTTAAAGCTTTTAGAAGTGCTGTTACAGATAACAAGCAAATGCCCAAGGAAAACCACTAAAAAAGAAGGATTTTTAAATATTTTTAATATTTTTTAGTACAAAGGTCACATACACACAAGCCCGTGGGGACCTGGCTGGTAAGGTAACAGGTGACGAATCCTGACCTTAGTACAGTGTGAGAGAAAGAAGAGGTCCAGAGAGGTCAGGTGAGGCCAGGAGAGGCAGAACAGCAGGGGTCCCTCCTCTCTAACCACTATTTCAAGACAGGAATATGGCCCAGTGGCCAAATATGTATTTTCTTTTCCCCAAGAGAAGCTGAAAAATCTGGATTTATATATGAAAGGTCCCCGGGAGCTTTAAAATTAATAGTGAATTCTCTGGGTCAAGACCACAAGGACACAACAAACAAGAGATGCAGATGCAACTTAATGCCATGGCCATCCATCTGCAATCTCTGTACTGCCATATCTTTATCACAGATAAATAGTTTTTTTTCAAAGTAAAAGTATAACCACCAGAACTGACCCAGTGCTTAATTAATGCTCTGTGAAATACATGATGTGTGGTTTTCTTTCTATGGGGCAATTATGGCATTTTGCTCAATCAGGGAAAAAAATGCAATTTTTAGTTTCCTTGAGATAAAATATTTAATACCCTCCAACATAGAAGGACATTATAGCACAAGGCCAAGTCTGTGCTTGGAATTCTTCCTTTCTTTTAGTTAATGAGAAGTGCTCCCGGTAACCAGTTTACCTAGGAGTTAAGCAATAAAATAAATTAAATAGTTTCCTACACCTGCAAGACAAGTTGGACTTACTCTTCATGGATCACAGTATCAGGTCATCACACACAGCTGTAAACACAATTTGATGATTTCTCTATCTTAAAAAAAAAAGTCCTGTAGCCCCCAGATCAAGCCTTCCATATGAATCAGGAAATTTTTTCATAACATGCATTTCTGAGAGGGGAGCCAGGACTTTAACAATATAGTTGTTGGCAGAGAATTTTCTGATTTTGATATACACAGCATCTGAAGCCATAGATTGGAGGCTGAACCCTTACACCATTATTCCATACATACCAAACCTATTTGCTCATTTCTGGAATCATTCATAGAGCACAGAAACCATCATAGGGGAATAAATCCAGGATGGCAAACTGTGCTTCTTCTAGTTATTAGGGATGTAGCCCTTAGTAGAGTGGAATTACTTTTCCAGCAAAATAAATCGGAGGGCTTCCAAATTTTTTTTTAACTTCAAAATCGTGAGTGATGTTTACATTTCTTGTTGGTTCCTAGTTTCACACCCAACATATGGTGAGCAAAAAAATGTCCAAATCCATCCCTGAAATGAAAGGCAAACGCTGTTTTACCATCTGATGTGCCCAAGTAATCTGGAGCCCATTTAATTACCAGAGATTGTTAAATCTGCCTTTTGTTGTACCAATCTTTCTGAGGAGCATGTTTTAAAATTGCATGCAGAATAATTCAATGAAAATCATTGCTTGTGTAACTTTTGTCCAGTCATGTAAACTGCCTATGATAGAATGATTGTGAAAACTATTATGAATTTAAATATAGGAAGCTTCTCTTAAAGATGTGGAATGAACTCTAATCTTATAGATAATGGAATACATGGTGTAGCACTAATCAAGCTACATCAATGCCGTGGATGGCAGCAAATATCTACCTCTTATTGCTTTGCTAAAATAACGCAATGGAAACTGCCTTTTTTTTCCTTTTATGAAATGCAGGGAGATTCATTGGTATTGACTGATGGTCGGTTTTGAGATGGTGATTACTCTGTGTTAGTGTCAAGGTCCTGGGAAAAGTAGTATACTCACACATGCCCAGCAGCTTTATAGGAAACATTCCCCACCCCCAAACTTGAGAAGTAGCCATCTCTAACAAATAAATGCTTTATTACGGCTCTATAATATTACACCTATTTTACTTTTAAAATAACTATTTTCAAATGATTATTTATAGCTTGCATGCAAGAGCTATTTGAACAAATGCCTGCATTTTAATTCAGAGTTAAGAGTTCCATGTTGTATTTTTTTAAAAATCTTCAGAGATATGTGGTGTTAGTCGGTTTCAAAGGTGCAAACTAATCTGCACAGTCAGGGTGCAATGTTCCATCCGAAGATCATGAAATTAATGAGGTCAGCTTTAAAGGAGCCAGATTTTCTTGAACTGGTTTGATTTGAGCAAAAGGGACTCATTTTCATGTAGTCTTAAAACATTTTTATTAGGGCTATTTAATTTTATTGCACTGGACCAAAGAATTTGCTGTAAGTCAGGGGAAATCTTATATTTTTCTATATTTTTCTCTTTCTCTCTTCTATTCTCCCTATATGAAAATTTAGGATATGCTTTATTTGTAATTTATCTATAATCCATTTTCCACTAGAATACTCAGATTTTAAGGGTATTTAAAGATTTAGGGTGCATTTTGAATATCACAATCAGCATGAACACCAATGTAAACTTTGTGTACACCTCTCGATTTCATTGGTTTCCAAAGTCATTTTAGAAGCTTCCACTAAGTGCATAAAAAATTTTCACCTCTTCCAATATTAAACGACAAAAAAATTAACAAAATGGTTATTTCTGACTTAGATGTCAAAAGATACGGATTTTAAATTCATTTCTAGGAATTGGAAAAGAAGAGTGTTTCATTTGTCTTATTATTAATGTTGAGCTAGTACCGCATGGAGGTCTAATGAAACAATTAATTATGAAGTCATGTGGAACAGAAATGCACTGGTATTACAAATAATTTTATTACTACTACTAATAATGGTCATAAAATAGTATACCGTCATAACCATGGCCTTGCATCTGCCTCTGTGTCTTGCCTGGTATTATTCTCCTGCTAGTCAGTAAAACAGACTTGAGCACCGATTGTAATTCTGGGTATTGGGAAGTAAAGCAGAGGACACTGTTCTTACCCTGTGGCGATTTAAACTTTAATTGAATAGGTACAACACACACAAGCTTTTGAAAAATCTAATATATGTGATTAAAATCACAATCTAATATCTTATTTTGTGTGGAAAGGAACTGAGTATCACATGAGGAAGAGAGTATTTTAAGCTGAGGGATGGGGGAAAATGTCACAAGAGGGAGCTTTATGGCTGGTCTTCATGTTTGGGGAGAATTTCATTAGGTGTGGAGTGGTGTGCGCATTGTTCTGTGGTGGTGGTGGTTGGAGGGACAAGGTCATATTCCAGGAAGATGAGCAGTGGTGGCGAAGGCTGTAGATTGTACAAATCATTCGAAGAGGACAGTGAGGAGCGCGCTCCCTAGTCTGGCTCTTCTAGGGAGTCCTGAGCTATATCCGAGCTAAGAAATGTGGACTTTATTTAGCAACTAATTAGAAATGGAGAAAGATTTTCTATGAGAGAATAGTACATGCAAAGTATCATCTTTAGATGATATCCTTAGATGTTTAATCTTGCAATAATAAAGAGAATGGATTAGAGGGATAGGGACCAAACTTTGACTTGCAATAGATTAAACATAAGTTGATTAAGACCTGAGTCAGAATGGGAGCAATAGAAATAGGAAGAAAAGGATTACAGGAGGTATTTTATCTCAAAGAACTTGATAATGGCTGGATATATGGTGTGAGGCTGACCGAAAAAACAAAGATGTCATGACCTAAAGTCTGGATACCAGAAAGAATGCTCTACCACTTATTAATTTATTCACATTTTAAAAATGTGTCTGATACACTTTTCTGCTGTCTTATCTAGTATGGGTTTTGAAAAACAAAAATCATTATAAAAATAAAAGGTTAACAATGATGAAAAGATAAATAGAAAGTAAAATATCACTCAAAATCTTCCCAGCCAGGAATAATCATCATCAACTTTAGGTAAAATTAATTTCAGACACCTCATTATGTCTTTGCATAAATGGAAGATAATATAACAAGGATATATGGAATTAGAGCTGGAGGCTAAAGAATTTATCTAAAGAGACCAATATGGCCAGATTCTTAGACAGCTAGATATAGATAGATAAAAGTGCTTTTAGTGATAATTTTGGAAGAATGGGATCACATCATGTAAGCAGATTTTGTATTTGAGAGGAAAAGAAAAACAAGTAAAAATAAAATTCTTGAATTTAAATAATGTTTCTTCAACAAAAAGATATTAATTCCTAAAATAGCTTCCTTATTTTAATAAAAATGTTTAAAAGGTTGTAATCCTATATTTTTAACTACAAGTTTCAAATTTTTATAAATCCATTGAATGTCCATCATTACAGATAAATAAATTAGTCTTGAATTTTTTTTCCCATCTCCTTTCCTACACCTTCCATGATTTACCTATATCTTGTCCCATTGTTCACTAGATAGCATTTAAATTCCTTTAGTATTCTTTTAGCTATAAGGTCCATTCTTTGGTTATAATTTTATATCTTAATGGATTCAGAGCTTCCTTTTTTTTTGACATTGTTTCTCTATTCTTCAGGTTCATTCTGATTCATATTTAGATTGACAAAATCCAGCCAGTAGTTTTTCAAAAAAAAAAATCTTTTTCATTGTTGTTGTATTCCCTAAGTTCTCCCATGCATAGGATCTGCCTATTGCCTTTTATACTTAACAGACAACTGGACTGCATGTAAAATCTTGGGTCACAGTATCTTTCTCTCAAAATTTTTACCATCATATATATTGTCTTCTGACCTTGAATTCTGTTATAAAAGTGAGGACAGTCTGATTTTTTTATATAATTTATTTTATTATCATTAATCTACAATAACATGTGCAATATTATGGTTATTAAACTACCCCTTCATCAGTTCCCCCCCACCAATCCCATTACAGTCACTGTCCATCAGCGTAGTGAGATGCTATAGAATCACTACTTGTCTTCTCTGAGTTGTACAGCCCTCCCCGTGCCCCCCCAACATTACATATGCTAATCGTAATGCCCCTTTTTCCCTCTTATCCCTCCCTTCCCACCCATTTTCCCCAGTCCCTTTCCCTTTGGTAACTATTAGTCCGTTCTTGGGTTCTGTGAGTCTGCTGCTGTTTTGTTCCTTCAGTATTTTTTCTTTGTTCTTATACTCCACATATGAGTGAAATCATTTGATACTTGTGTTTTTCGGCTTGGCTTATTTCACTGAGCATAATACCCTCTAGCTCCATCCATGTTGTTGCAAATGGTAGGATTTGTTTTCTTCTTATGGCTGAATAATATTCCATTGTGTATATGTACCACCTCTTCTTTATCCATTCATCTACTGATGGACACTTAGGTTGCTTCCATTTCTTGGCTATTGGAAATAGTGCTGCAATAAACATAGGGGTGCATCTGTCTTTTCAAATTGGGCTGCTGCATTCTTAGGGTAAATTCCTAGGAGTGGAATTCCTGGGTCAAATGGTATTTCTATTTTGAGTTTTTTGAGGAACCTCCATACTGCTTTCCACAATGGTTGAACTAATTTGCAGTCTCCACCAGCAGTGTAGGAGGGTTCCCTTTTCTCCACATACTCGCCAACATTTGTTGTTGTTTGTGTTTTGGATGTTGGCCATCCTCACTGGTGTGAGGTGATATCTCATTGTGGTTTTAATCTGCATTTCTCTGATGATTAGCGATGTGGAGCATCTTTTCATGTGCCTGTTGGCCATCTGAATTTCTTCTTTGGAGAAGTGTCTATTCATGTCCTCTGCCCATTTCTTAATAGGATTATTTGCTTTTTGTTTGTTAAGGTGCATGAGTTCTTTATATATTTTGGATGTCAATCCTTTATCAGATACGTTTTCTATGAATATATTCTCCCATACTGTAGGATGTCTTTTTGTTCTACTGATGGTGTCCTTTGCTGTACAGAAGCTTTTCAGCTTGATATAGTCCCACTTGTTCATTTTTGCTTTTGTTTCCCTTGCCCGGGGAGATATGTTCATGAAGAAATCGCTCATGTTTATGTCCAAGAGATTTTTGCCTATGTTTTTTTCTAAGAGTTTTATGGTTTCATGACTTACATTCAGGTCAGTCTTATTTTTAATCTGTTCTTTTTCAAGTTGTTTTTATGATTATTTCTTTGATATTGGAATTTAGCAATTTCGCCAACTTGGCACTGAATTCTGTATGATATTTTCCTAGGACCCAAAATGCCTCTTTGAGCAGTAAATAAGTCTTTGTTTTCAAGGACCTTTTCTTAATATATCTAAATGCTCTTTTTCATTGTTTCATTTGTTTTTTCTTCAGGAATACTAACTACGCATGAGTTAGATCTCTTTTGCATTTTCTATCATCTTATTGATTGCTATTCTTGTATCGTTGTTATTTCCCATTGACATTTGTATAGTTTTCCCCATTATACCCACCATATCTTTGTGCTTTCAGTCACTTTTATTATAATTTTTTTAATTGCTTTATAATAATGCTTTACTTTCAATACATTTTTGTCTCTTACATTTCTTTTATGAAGACTAGCAGCTTCTTTTTAACTTTCTTCTATCATATAGATTCTCTTATATAGGCCTCCCTTATATTTCTTTTCTGACTTCTTTGAGAGTAGAAGTTATTCATCTAAATTCTTCCAATGCATTTTTACATAAAATTTCTGATGATATATATTTGCTTATGTCTATTTCTCTGTTGTTTTTCCCCCACAATTTATCTGATGGATTCTAAATTTTACTCAAGTTTAAATGAGGCTAGCTACCTGCTGAAAATAATGTAAAGGAAGAATGGGGAGAATGAACTATCAGAGAGCACGGTCCAGAGATGCCACTGAAATTCGTGTTCTCAAACACTCTCACATCAAATCATTTATTCCTTTGTCCTGAGTGTAGGACTCCCCTCTGTGTACACGTAGACACTGTGACTCACAGAAAGTCCTTTTATGTCAGATGTTCCCTGGCCTGCCGCCTCCTCACCCTGCTTCACTTCTGGCACTCACCCTTGCCAAGGACGTAGGCTGTCATCAATAGCAAAAGTGAGTCAGTTTGATTTCTTCCTCAGTGCCACCTCCCCTGCCATTCTATGCAATTAAACTTACACTCTACAGGGAGGTTCTGTACTTTTCTTCAGCCATTATACATCCTGGATCTTGTCAACTTTAATCAAAGAATCATTAGATATGCCTTTCTGGATCGTAACATTTACTTTTGGAAAAATCGATAGCCATCAATGTTCAAGAAGGCATGTGTCGGCTCTCAGCTTATTAGGCCCAAATTTTACATCATTTGGTGGGTATAAAAATAGTTTGTAGATTGAGATTTTAGCATTTCTTTGTTTCTTTTTAGCTAGAGGATTTTCTTTTAATTTATAGTCATTGCTTTTAGTGGATTTGAGAAAGGAGAAGGATACGATTGCCTCAACCCTGCCATGTAAACCTGCAGATTATGCGCATTAATTTAAAAGTATTGAGACAATGTAGCACTCTGATAGGTATGAAGATGCATTATTTTTTAATAATGTATTCTTATTGTATTTGAAACAATGTATTATTGTGATTCCTCAAATAACTTAAAACGTAAAATTCCAGAAAAGGAAACTCTCCTTTCTGAAACTGGAGCCTGTAGGCTAAATGTAGACAAGTGAAGAGAAATATTGGCCTAGATATAAAGGGACAAAGTTTTCCAGGCCTCATTAAAAGTGAGAGAATTTCAGATGGGTTATTTCCAATGTGATGCTTGTGAACATTAAAAGTCATGTACCCTTTCAACTACTGGATTTTAAGTGTTTGTCCTAACACCACCTATTTCTTGTTACAAGGAGAAAAGAAGTTTCTGCCTGAAAGATTTCATGCCTTACAAGCCATTTTCTCCCCCAACCTGACCCTGCAGTGAAGTCAAAATGACAAATTTGTGACATCATAATAATTTTTTTTTCCTCCAGGAACAAACTGTGAAGCCATTAACACAGGATGGTGACTTCACTGCAGGATCAAGCAGAGCAGCTGGCCAGAGAGGAAAGAGGGAGCATTCTTATTCAGACACACATACATCTTCAATAATAACCGGGGAAATTCAGAAAATTACTGTCAAAGTAAATTGCATTTTGTATAAATGCCATCTCCTTTCAAGTGAGCCCCAGCACGACCGTCCTTCTTTATTTAGTGGTGCTGCCCTTTTCTCCTTAGAGACCTTTAACAAAATCTCCCTTTATATTTCATGTATCATTAAAATGACTTAAATGAGTAGGAATGGGGCATGCCTGACATTTATTTTTAATTATTTACATAAATAAAGAGGTGTTCTTATTCTATACCTACTGCAGTTCCGAAAATATTTTTTACCAAGTGGATGCAATGCTCATCTTAGTATTAAGCACTGAACAGGTGAAACCTACTCAGTTGTGAGTTCATCAGACCAAAAGCGTATGTTCTGATCCAAAAGAAGCCCCACAAGACAACAATGACACCTCGGTAAGTATTGTTCCTATCTCTGTTCAGATCGATACATGGTGAAGAGGAACGATGAAGTGTAATTTCTAGTCTCTGTACTTGAGAGACAAGGTTAATACACAGGACAAATTAAATAACCATGCAGGGAAATATGAATAAGGCCGAATGAGCCATAAGCACCACACACGCAGGAGGGTAGAGGAGAATGTCGTGACCAGGACGGCCTGAGGACTGAGTGGAGCAGACCGCTCCAGGCTCAAATCTCAGTTCTGTAATTTAACTTCTGTGTGACGTCACTCCTCACAGCCACATGTCCTCAGTTATAAAATAGGAGAAAATGATACCTACCTCCCAGGGCAGTTGTGAGATGTAAACGGTAATCTATGGAAAGCACAGAGCATGGTGCATGTCATAGTGAAAGCCTTCAACAAAGGTACAAAACAAAGCTGCCGTTATCAGATGGGATTAATGAAGGAAGTCTGACTAGCATTGTAAGTAATTCTATACAAAAGATTTCGAAGGCAGAAATTTAGGAAGAAAAAACTGTTTTGAGAATTTTCAAAAGGGAGCTGTTGTAGAGATGTACACAATATATTTAGAGAGTAAGGAGTAGATTAACCAACAGATTTTAGGATTCATAGTAACAAGTAAAGAAGGATAGTTCTAAAAAAGTAAATTGGGGTCAAATCGTGGAAAGCATTGAATTCCGGCTACGTTCACAGTGGACTCTTTATTATTCACTCAACAATGTATTCAAAACCTACTATTTGCCAGTCATCTAATAACTGAGGATATCATGATAAATTACATGGGTAAAGCCCCTATCTTCCTGGAGCTTACGTAGAGCAAAGGAAACATATTAATAGTTTCAAATAAGGACATTCTGTGGTACGATTTGTAGTTTAGAAATATTAATTAGGTGGTCAAAATCAAAAGACATGAAAGCACATAGGGATTAGAGTTTTCTTGTGAAATGCTATTGCAATGACTCAAATATGATAGTAAAGATTCAGGATTAGACTAGAAGGAGTGAAGCTAGAAAGATTTAGCAAAGATCGCAAAAAAAATCATAAGAAAAGACACTAATTGAATGTGAAAATGCTGAAGTTCAAAGGCAATACCATTCTTGTTTTAAATGCATTCAAACATTTAAGAGAAAATTCAGCAGATAAATTCTATAGGAGGTTTGTGACTTTCTTCCTCCCTCCCTCTCTTTCTCTATCTCTATCTCTGTCTCTGTCTCTCTTTCTCTTGGAAGCTAGTTTCTTAGCAGTGATGGTTGAAAATGTGAATGGATAAAATATTTGAAGGAGATGTTAAGAGAGAAGAGAAAAGGTGGAGAAAACTATCACATCCTTAGATCTAGAGAAAGAAGAAAAGCAGACTAGGAAACAGAAGTAAGAGTACATACTTCAAAATACAGTATTGTCATAGATACCAGGGGATGAGTTTTGTGACCGAGGAAGTGGTCAAATGTGTTAAATGTACCGAAACATCAAGAAAAATGATGACCAAGGAAGGACTGTTGAATTTGACAAATAAAGAAGTTGTGTGAAGCCCGGTCAGTGAGCATTCTCACTGGGGTGGTGAAGAAATCGTTAGATTGCAGGAAATGGAGACTACAAATAGACCCCACTCACTCCGTAAATTTGGCATTAAAAGATAGAAGGTTTAAGTGTTTCAAGGGTCAAGCATGTAAGTTAATCACTCTCCTTTTCCATTCCAGATGCTAACTGTAATCCCAAGTAGCCATTTCAGAAATGCCTGCTTTTGATAACTGGGAGAATGGAGAGAACACAAGTAAATGGCTTGCTGTAGATTCACCAGCATTGCCAGAGAAAAATTTTGACATCAAGTAATTAATTGCATTACCTTTATGGTCATTAATTTTTTCAATACTACCCCAAATTCTGACACCCTCAGAAGAGAGGCACTATGTTTAAGGGAAAGGGTCGGAAGGAGAACTTCTGCTGCCTGTGTGCTGAAGTGTTCCCATCTGTAGAGACTTCTAACGGAATGCCTCCCCTTTCACATACAGATTTATGGATGAGCTCTTTTATTACCAGACACCTTTTCTTCTTGAAGAAGACAGAAACCTATAGCCATCAGTTGCTAATAAACATGGTGTCTTGTATTACAATCTACTTTACAAGGTGTTTTCCTTGTAAAATCCCAAGGGTGAGAAAAAGATATACATCTGCAGCCAGCCGCAGTGTCACATATGCAGACTATAACCTGTCAATACCGTGTTTGAATGAGCACACACAGTTCTGCAGTGTTTATGTCTGCCAAGGTGAGAGCAAAAAAATCTTTGGATTTGCATTTCTTGATTAGATATTATCTATATCATCACCTCTTCCAGAAAGCCTTTCATTCAGCCCTAATGATGGAGGATTAGAAATCCTGAGAGATAATCCATCCATCAAGTCACTGAAAACCCACAGTTCCAGAAATTTTTCAAGGTATTAAGATTTATGCACATTCTGAGTCTCACAGAGAGGGACAAGCTGACTTTTCTATTTCTTTTAGAATTTTGCATTGTAACAATGAAAAAAGCCTTCAAGTGTTTGTCTTTCCCTAGCTTACTTTTCTATCATATTTAGTGACCATAACAGAAGGTTTCTTTCTACAGGTAACAAAGTCCCCCCCCCTATCTTTTATCACTTGGTTACAGATTCCAATTGCCATACTGGTACCAAAAGAAAATTATTGCCCACACCGGTTGGTGGTCTTTTAAGAAAAGAAGAGAAATCAGCACAAGTCTCCATGAATGCTGTGAAGTTTTTAAAAGAAATGTTGGAAGTGTGCATACAACATTTCAAAATAAAATAATTCTCCCGTAGTTCAAATTCAATCATTACAAAATAATATCCTGTAGAAAATACATCACAGAAAAAAAAACAAAACACATCTAAGACATGATGACTCCTTCCAAGAGCTTATAGGTTTAAGAGGAAAACTTGCAAACATGAAGCAACCGGATAATGACAAAACAGTGAGTAATGATAATCCGATGCTTTAAATTTTCCCTTATATGTTCATAGGAAAGGGAACACCTGAGTATGCACAACACAGTGGGTAGAAGTGAGATTGGGTCCCAGTTGAGAAGGTAATGGACATGAATGAGTGAAGAGGAGGAGAAGAGGACAGAGATCACAATGATGACAGCATAAGAAAAAGATGAAATATTAAGATGTAAGTTGAGGCATGCCAATCAGTTTCCATATTTATCCAAGTATCAGAATAAACACTGATAAAGACAAAAAGTTACATACTAAAATGCTGTAGGGATGTTTCAGAAGTAGTAGGGGACATATTCTTAAGAAAAACATTCTTATACTGCATTATGATAATGTGATAAGTACCATATGGAATTGGGCCTTTTATGGACATGGGGACACAAAAAGAACAGACTGTCAGAGAAGAATTTTGAATAGAGGGGCAGTAGGCTGGAGAAGGAATCTGTAAGACAGCAGTTTAGAATTGATGTGATAAAAATGTTCAAAAAATTTTCAGAGACTTTACCACTTCAGAATGCTTTTCTATGATTTCTTTCAACAACATCATTACTCCTCAATCTTCACTGCACATTAGGATCACTTGCAGAGATTTAAACACTATCAGTGTCTCAGGTACAGACATTGGTACTTTCTAAATGTTTGTCTGATGTTCATTATGTGCAGCCAAATTTGATTACACTGGGTCTACTGAGGAACAAACATGGTAGCTATAGCATGTGGTCCTTTCTATACCCATTTATATGAGAAAAATAAGGTCAAAAAGTTAAAATGACCTTAAGGTGACATAGCTATATCATGGCAGATCCTTACGTGGAATCTACCTCTGTACCCCTTTTAGAAGGGGTTTATTCTGCTTTCTAACATTAGGAACATCTTGAGTAGCAGGACAACTTGTGAGTCGGCCTTTCAGGTGGATGAGTGGACTCTGTGTGGGCAGTGCTGAGCAAGGAGTGTCTGGGGACAGGAATGGCAGGTAGGAACCTATTGTAATAATCTGGGTGAGAGGGGATGCTTTAGATCTATACAGGCATGGTTAACTCTAAGTGAGATTGGCCAGATGGCAATATGACCTCATGGTACAAGTACAAGTTTGGGGCATTAAGACAAAAAAATCTTAGAAAGCCTAAAAAGCTTGCTATTAATAGGCTATTTATAAATCTTTAGATTTATAATTCTTCTAATTAATGACTGGTCTCAACTTGTTGGGTTGACTGTGCAAATCAAACCTGAAAGCACTACTGTAGGTCAATGAGTTATAATTAAATTTGAAATATCTCTGCCTCTGGTTGATTAGATACCTGGAAATGTCTGTTAGATAAAACTCTGTCTCATAAATCATTAAAAAAATGAGTCACACTTACATGCATAAATATCACTTAATCTTAATACTTAACTGTGTGTGCATTATTAATTAATAACATGTGTTGTTCATAAACTACTTTTAATGCTTATTACCAAGTATGATAGTTAACCTTGAATAGATCCCTCTTTAATAAAGTTTCCAATGGCAATATGCTCCTGAATGGAAATGAATTTGAGAGTTAAAGGGGTTGTACATGTATATGTGCTTACTCTAAAATTTCTGAAAAACACAAAGATTCATGTTATGGTTTTATCAAGAAATTCTTTATTCTGGTAGAGTCTAAATATGTTTAATATTAAAATCCCATCCTTCGTCAGAGATTTAATTCTTTCAGCTCAGAATTTAGTCCCTGATAGAAATAACAAAGAATGTATTATGAAGGAGAATTGGTTGACCTCCTTGCCATTCACTTGAAATCATCCATAGCTTCTTTTAGAAAATTGTTATGGATCTGTGAGCTACAATTTAAATCTAAGATTTGAGACGTAATTGTATTTGCTAGCGTGCAGCTATTTTTTATGATTATTTTGAGTCTGTAGAAGTTTTCAGGGTAATGAGTTTCATTCATTCACCCTAAGCTTGCTACCTGCTGTGTCAAGCAGTGCTTCCATTTATTTGAAATGTTTGAAATGTTATGAATGCTAACAGTTAATCACTTAATGTAAAAAGGCAGATATCCAACTGAAACACCCGAAGTAAAAGCAAGTTCAGAAAGAGAATTTGAGCAAAACATGCAAGAAAAAAGAGGGCCAAGATTTGCAGCTGTTAGAACCTTGAAGGAATTAGTTATTATGAATGAGTAGGTTTTCCAAGTAGCTAAAATGTACTCTCTTTAAGCAGTAAAACTTCCTTAATAGTTACAAACTTAATACCTGCAAAAGCCACACAGGTAGAGTATGGCAAAAGGAGATGGCACCTATTCGTTTCCAATAATTTGTCTGTTTTGCTTATTATTGTTATTAAGAACAAGATATATACAGTAAAATGCACTGATCATAAGGATATAGCTTTATATTTACAAATGTCTATAACCATCACCAAGATCAAAATAAATAGTATTTCCAGTGGCCCACAGATTTCCCCTTCTGGTCAATTCCTCTGTGACTCCCCATAGAGACAACTGCTATTCTGAATTCTAGCATTATAAGCTAATTTTTTATTCTTGAACTTCATTATATGTGGCATGGTTCAGGATACACCTTTTATGCCTGGCTTTTTTTGCTCTATATAATATTTTTGAGATTCAAATTAATTGTGTATCAGTAATTTGGTCTTGTTTTTATTGTTGTTGTGTAGCATTCCATTCTATGGCTATACCACAAATTAATACATTTTATTGTTGATGGTCATTTAGGTTGTTTCCACTTTGAGGCTACTGTGATTAAAGATGCTTTGACCATTATTACATAAGTCATTTTGTGGACACATAAATTTAATTCTCTTGGTCAAATTAGAAGTGGAATTTCTGGGTCATATTTTAGGAATATGGTTAGCTTAATAATAAACTTTTGGTTTTCCGAAGTGCTAACAATATTTTTAATCCTATTGCCAATCAATATATGGGAGTCCCCAGTTGATGTTTGAAAAGTGAGAACATAGGTAAAATATCACCATATCTTCTAATTTTTCCAAGAAATTGAGAGATGCCAATTTTCAGGTTAAAATTTGATTTTTAAATATTCAGTTGTTTTAAATAAATTGACCTATCAAAACATATTCATAATCCAGGTTCTTCGGCAGGCCACCACTTCGGCAATTCTGATGTATTACACATTTCCTTAGCTTCTTTAACAGAGTAATCTAAACAGATCCAATTATTTCTTGATAACTTAGACTATTTATAAATACTATTATACTGTATTCCTACAATCTTGGATGTCATCAGAATCTATAAAGTACAAAAGAAAATCTCAATACAAAGTAGATGTATTCTTCTACATAATTTCTGTCTTCTGTAATTTTTCTGCCTCCTTTGTTGTCATCAAGCCATTTGTTCATTTCTCAGTGATATAGATATGATCATTTTTCCCATTTCTAATTTATTGCTTTCTAATTTCCTTTATAGGAATCTATAATTACTTTTTCTTAAAGAACTACATGTAAAATAAAGATAGATAAACTTTGAGTAAAGGCCAGAAAGACACCTCTAGAAGAGTGAGAACTTGGGACATAGATTTTGTGATGTCCGTGTTTTTGCTTAGCGTGGCCCTGTTTATTTCCTGATGCTCAGCGATCTTCCAGAAGGGGAAGTTTGCCAGAGAGGTGAATCTTTTAGATGGCTAAAGTATTAGTCTTATTTCAATATGGGATTTCATCTAAGGACAAAGACCCAAATAAGGGATTAATAGGTGGAAGATAGTCTCATAATGTAAATGTCTTCAGGAAAAAAAAAAAACATCTCCACATGTATTAGCCTTTGATGATACAACAGAGTAATATTTTATGGTATTTATTCTTAATATTTGTAAAGTCTGATATGAAACATTGGTTCTAAAATGACTTAAATATTTTCTGGAAATGTAGAAAATACTCCCAATTCCTGTTTTAATTTTGAAACAATAATATCTAATAATAATTGTGCATTCACTACATGCCTGGCACTGCCTAAGTGTTTTACACATATTGTTGCATGTAATCCTCACACCATCCAAAAAGTATAGTTATTATTATATATTCATGTATTCAACTGAGGAAACCATAATGCAGACCTGTTAATAAGGGGACCCAGTTAATAGATGGTGGGAGCAAAAACTGAACCCAGAAAGTTTTCCTATAGAGCCCATGATATTATCCACAATGTTACACTTTTCTCTGTCTACATCTTTTGCTCTTGTAGGTTAAATTTTTAAGAAAATAATTAATTTAATTAATGACATATTTGCAGAATACTTTAATAACTTGCAATAAATCATTGTCATAGTTCCTTGCATTCTACTAAAACTTTCAGAAATCGTTACTGAATGATCAACATATTCTGGGTAGCTGTTTTTTTAAAAAGCCTCTATTAAAGGACAAAATTGTTAAGCCAAAGTGCTTGCCTACATAATAGATGCCTTTGAGGTATTCTAAAGAAGGCTGTAAATGGTCCATTACATTATTTCCACATCTATATTTGTAATACATTCACAAGTAGGCACTGAATATGTAAGTTAGTTCGACACACTGCTTAGAAAATCAAGTGATTTGTAGCCTATAAACTTAAAAAGAACAGTTAGCTTTCTACTAGAAGAAAAGAATCTGTGCAGGTGTACGTAGAGAAAGTACTAGCGGCGTAGCATTTCCTTGTGCTAAATAATCATGTATCTCTAAAAATGTTCCACTTTATTGATTTACTAAGAAGATCCTTCGATGCTTGTTACTTAGTTCACAAAGACCTGCCACTCTGACAGCTACAATTAGGACTGAGTAGGCTTACTAAATTTGAAATATTATTTGCTTGTCAATTAATATAACTTTTAATATAAATGTGTGAGTGGGCTTGTAAATGTTCTTAAAAAGAAAAAGACTCCAACAAGAATATAAAATATGGAATCTTGAAGGTAGATGTTCCCCACACTTAATCTCACTGGACCTCCCCCTTCTCCCACTTTTGCCAGGATTGGAAAGGTCAGCCCGAGGAATGCTTCTGGTTTTGAAAGGCAGCCTCTGCTTATGGGCTTTCCACGTTCACCTCAGGTTCTCACAGGC